>OU898284.1:30384044-30599477 GCA_918026665.1 Diabrotica balteata
GCAGTATGCATTGGTTGTAAACCTTTTTCTTCAAGCAAATCGGTAGCGTTCCTTTTAGAATATCTCGCATCTTGCCAAATGCTGCCCATCCCAAGCCTATGCGACGCTGGATCTCACAAGTTTGATTATCTTTTCCTATTCTAATTTCATGCCCTAAATAGATATAGCTAAAGACCTGATGTACTCAAAAACTGCTTACAATTTTTATTTTCTTTTTACCTTTGCTGTAATAATAATAATTCAATATAAATCACTGGTATTAATCGCACAACTTTGTCTTTTTCGTTTTTCATTTAATAATTTATCTATTAATTGCAATTATTAATTTGTGAGTTTTGGCAACATCAGAGAGTTCTGGACCGGTATACAGTTCTTAGAGAGAAGAACTTTCCGCTTGCCAGAATTCTTCTGTTGTTTGACAAAACTCGTGCCACGACGAATTTTATATCGGTTTTTGTTTTTCCAGCCACGTTCACCTTGGTTATAATTAAAGAAAATTCACGTTGACCTTGGTTTTATGGTTATAAGAAAATCTATGTTGACCTTAATTTTGGTCGAAGAAATTCTACCTTGGTTTTGGAATAAGAAAATCCATCTTGGTTTTGAGAATCCACATGGTTTTGGCTTAGAGGCATGGTTTTTTGCAAATAGTTTATGGTTCGAGTTGAGAAGAGAGCAACAGGAGGATTTCTCATAGAGTTAAGCTAAGTTCTTTCTTTCTTTGAATTTTGTATATAGATGCTTAATTCCCTGTTGCTAGAACCTCAATTTTTAATTGTTATTATTTTGATTTATTATTTTATTAACTTATAAAATTAATAAAGATATGTGTTGAAAAATTATTTTATTAATAATTCCCGATTTCTCAAATTAAATTAGTTTATGCCGAACAACACCCCTGAGGGGTTTCAAGGTGCAATGGATGAGCTAGCCGATACAAAGTTCATGTTGAAGAATGTTCTATGGAAACCAATAATGATCATTTATCCCAAACTGAACTTAGCAATGTCATTATTCCAACTCCCACTTCATCTTCTACAGATAAAACAGAATCAATCAAACAAAAACCCGATAAAACACCTAACCAAAAAACTATCACCAACAATATTGATATCACAATAGACACAATAGGTATAAATAGTAAGCCAAAACGGAATATTCAAGATATTCTAACACCGCCAGACACGGATCCAAAAGAAAACCATTTTTCGACACCAGCATCTAAAATGAAGAAAACTAAGACCAGTAAAGATTGCACAGAAAGCATACCATCCAGTCAAACTCTTTTTGAACCAGTAAAACACTTTATTGAAAATCAATCACAACCATTTATCCTCAATTTCGATCAAGTTTGTTTACTCTTAAGTAATGTTAGTGAAATACAAAATCCCATTAATATAATTCATGACTTTACTACAGATATCCCAGCATTTATTCATATGCTAAACACAATTTACCCCCATTTAAAAGGAAGATCTGCTAAACGAAGCATTACCACACTAAAAAGAAAAATTAGTAGTAACAGCAATTTAGAGTCCATTAGTGATACGTCTCAATTCAGTGCCTAAACAATGCATTTCTTTTCTTTTTTCTTTTTTTAAATAATTAAATTCACAACACTACTCCAATGGAATAATCGATGGACTCTTCCATCGACTTGCCTTTTTACAGAAACTCATCTCTAACCATTGCCCAGATATAATATGTATCCAAGAAACTAACCTTAGTCTAAACAAAAATTACAATCCTAAGCAGTTTAATTGTTTTAGAAATGACAGAATAAGCAATTGTAATTATTCTTCTGGTGGGGTTGCCACTTTGGTCAAAAAATCTTCTGTAGCGAGCCTATTTCCTGTAAACACCACACTTGAACCATCGAGTGCAGTATTTCCTTTTGATGACATAAATAGTCTTATCGAACAAATACCATATTCGTATTATAGTCGGTGATTTTAATGGTCACAATAACATATGGGGGTCAGTACGTACAGATAGTAGAGGTAAATTACTGGAAAAATTAATGTCTGAGTTACAGCTCAACTTACTTAATGATGTAACTCCTACACGTTTTAACATTCAGACGGGAGATTCATCTGCAATTGACTTAAGTTTTTGCGATCCAGTTTTGTCTCCTCAGCTCTTGTGGGAAGTCCTACCATATACATATAGTAGCGACCATCATCCCATCATTATCCGAAATTTTACTAGACAACAATCTACTCACGAGTTTTTACCCAAATGGAAAACTGAATCAGCAAACTGGACAGAATTTAAAGACTTCATCGATAAATCTATGGAAAACTTTATTGTAAAAAATAACATCAATGATACTCTAGAAGACTTCAATAATATCATTATACAGAGTGCAAAACAGTTTATAGGTAAAACAAAACCGCCAAAAAATCATACACCCGTACCATGGTGGAATCCTGACTGCAGTGAAGCGATTAGGGCAAGTAAAAAAGCTTTTAATAGGTATAAAAAACATAAAAATCTAGAGAATAAGATTGCATATAAAAGACTTAAGTCTAAAACTCAACTATTAATTAAACAAGCAAAAAAATCCAGTTGGATGAAATATGTTTCTAATATAAACAGCTCCACGTCAATAAGTGAAGTTTGGAAAAAAATTCGCAAAATTTCCGGTTTTCAACAGCCACCCACAGTATCGAGCCTAAAAGTAAATAACCAAATAATTACATCACCAAAAGAAATTGCCAACATATTGGCACAAAATTATACAAAAATATCTTCCAATGAAAACTATGACCCTGTTTTTCTTGAAAACAAAATACAATCCGAAAATTATAGCACACTTTCATATGAAATTAACAATAATCCTCTAAATCTTCCTCTAACGCTTCATGAATTGAATGATTCACTTAGAGATTTGAAGGATACTAGTCCTGGACCAGATGATATACCATCTATTTTTTTAAAACAACTTCCTAATTCAGCCATAAAAGTTATGCTACAGATATTTAATTTCATATGGCAGCAACACCAGTATCCCACAATTTGGACTAAGGCTATTGTTCTCCCATTTCTTAAACCTCAATGTCCCCGTCTAGACCCTGAATCTTACAGACCCATAAGTTTGACGTGCTCCATGGGAAAATTACTAGAAAAAATTATCAATACAAGGCTCACCTGGACACTTGAAAGTTCAAATCTACTAACGAATGAGCAAAATGGTTTTAGACAAAATCGATCAGGCATAGATAATATACTATATTTAGAATGATTTGATTTCATCCATGATGAAATCAAAGAGCATGGGGCTCAATGAATTCCCTTATTTTATTCCGCTGCCTATTTCTATACGTTCTGTAAGTTGTGTATCTATTCTGACTGACAGAGAAGATTTATAATACTGGCTAATTAGTCTGATTAATACGATATCCAAAGTATTTACTAAAATCATCTACAAATGTATAATATATACAGAAAATGGAATGTGACTAAAAGGTGGCAAAAACTCAGTTTGGCTTTAAAAGAAATTTTAAAATATTTTCAATACTTTTAAAGATATATTCGATTTTTATAAATTTCCTAAAACGATACCTTGGGCGTTAATGGGTTGAGTTAGTGTATAATGACAGTTCTTGTTTAAAAAGTGTATTTGGAAATAATTCAGAACCGAGTTTTTGAAATTAGATATATAATATGGAAGATAATTTGATTTTAATGTGACTTCGATGTTGTTTTTACATATATTTATCAAATAACTGACTGTAAAAGTACTCGATAAAACATAGGTAGAAAGGGAATGATAGATAGCACTTTAATTCGAAAATTGTAATAATAAAACCATTATGCTTAATAAAATTTATAGTATTAATGTACTATGTTATTGTTTTAGAACAATTATTCTTGACTCAATCATATCTAACAATAAAACAATGAAAACTTTTGTTTTAAAATTTCCACGAAATTTATTTTGAATTATTATCACTACAGCTGTTTCGGCCAGAGTGCCTTTTTCAACTCCAAACATTACTGGCGATCCCAATCAAACATGGGAACATACAAAGACGTTATTATAGAGGCAAAGAGGCAAAGATTATAGAGGCAATAAATATTACAAACCCCAAGAAAAGAAATACTCTGGATGACTGATGAGACACTAAACCTAGTAGAAGAACAAAGAAAAATTAGAAACAATGCTTCAAATCCAACAGAAACTAAAAACAAGATAGCAAATGTAAACAGACGCAAAAAATCATACAGTAGAAGAGACAAAAATAATCATATTAAAGAAATATGCAAACAATTACAAGAACACGCCGAACGTCAAGAATCTAGATAACTGTTTGCCAAAGTAAAATACTTAACTAAAGAGTTCAAATCACAAACGCAGATAATTAAAGATAACTTGGGAACGATCATCACCAATCCAGAGGGAATAGCAGCGACATGGAAACAATATTGTGAAATGTTGTTTCTTAGTGACCATGAAGACCTGATTCTAGAAGAAGTAAATGACGAAAAGGAACCACATATTTAAAATCGGTAATAGAATCCGCAATAAAAAAATTAAAAACTGGGAAAAACTCAAGGAGAAGATGCAATCACTGCGGAAGCACTTAAAGAAATGGGAGACATAGGAATTGAAGTAATATTCAAACTTTGTAATGCAATCTGGAATACAGGACAATGGCCAGATGATTGGTGTAAGCTCACTTTCATACCCATTTATAAGAAAGAACTCCGCCTGCATAACCGCCAGGTGAATTAAGTAGCTAGGCTGTTATGTTGCCGGTCCCAAGCCCGGATAAAGGAGGAGGGAGAGGAGTCTTCTTCTTCTTCGGGTGCCGTGTCCGTATTCAGACGTTGGCCGTCATCATGTTTACAATTTCCTGAAACCTTTCTCTGTCGGCTGCTGCGCGAAATAATTCTTCTACTGTGAAACCACACCATTGTCTAATATTACGCAGCCATGAAAGTTTCTTTCGACCAATCCATCTCTTTCCTTCCACTTTTCCTTGTATTATAAGGCGAAGTAAATGGTATTTGGGTCCTCTAATTATATGGCCGAAGTATTCTGTTTTTCTCCTCTTTATGATGTTTATGAGCAGACGTTCTGAGTTGATCATTTGAAGAACATCTTCATTGGAAGTGTGCGAAACCCACGATATCTTTAGGATTCGTCTATAGCACCACATTTCGAATGCTTCTAACTTGTTTAGCATTGTGGTTTTTAACGTCCATGTCTCACAACCATACAATAGGATCGACCACACATAACATTTCAGGACCTTCTTACGAATGTTCATTGACAGGTTTCTGTTGCATAAAACTGGTTTCCAGGTCATAAAAGCCTTACGTGATATTTCGATCCTGGATATTATCTCTTCATCAGAGTCACAATTTACATTTAACCAGCTGCCAAGGTATTTGAAATGATTTACCCTTTCTATCTCTTCTCCATTAAGAGAAAGCAGACCTTGATCTATATGGATCTTTCCAACTGCCATCCACTTTGTCTTTGAAATGTTGATTTTTAGGCCTCTCCGATAACTTGCTTCACTGACTAGATTTAGTAATGTTTGGAGATCTTGTAAACTTTCTGCAAGAATGGCTGTATCGTCAGCGTATCTAATATTGTTGATTACTTCTCCACCTAGTCTTACTCCCTCTTGTCTGTCATCCAAAGCCTCCCTAAAGATTTCTTCAGAGTACAGATTAAAAAGAGTGGGTGACAAAACACAACCCTGCCGTACTCCACGTTTGATGGGTATTTTTTCAGTGGGACTGTCTCCAATTTGGATAGAGGCTACTTGATTGTAATATAAGTATTTCAGCAGTCTTATATCATAGTGGTCAAGTCCTGCTGCCCGTAGGCAGTCGAAAAGTGTATTGTGTTGGACTCTGTCGAACGCCTTCTCGAAGTCGATGAAACAAACATAAACATTCTTTCGGAATTCACAACTTTTTTGTAATAGAACGCGCATACAGAATAGTGCCTCTCTAGTTCCTAGACCGTTTCTAAATCCAAATTGCTTATCACCCATCTTACTTTCGCATAGAAGGAATACTCGGTTTTGTATAATTCGTAAGAGTATCTTCAGTGTGTGACTCATCAAACTGATTAGTCTAAAATCGCTGCATTTGGTGGGCCTGCTTTTCTTTGGTAATGTTATAAACAGTGACTCTAACCAATCATCTGGTATTTTTCCTTCGTTGTAAATTTTGTTGAAGAAAGTGGTTAAGCAGGCAATGCTTTCCTCATCCAAAAGTTTAAGTAGTTCGGCAGGGATTTGATCTGGTCCAGGTGCTTTATTGTTTTTGGCTTGCTGTATTGCCTTTTCGACTTCCGAATTCAGTATATTGGGACCTCTGTCCAACTGGTTGTCATAGGCAGTATTTGGAGCATTTTCCCTAGAAGCATCGTCAAAAAGGTCAGTGATGTATC
This sequence comes from Diabrotica balteata, assembly GCA_918026665.1. Classification (NCBI taxonomy): domain Eukaryota; kingdom Metazoa; phylum Arthropoda; class Insecta; order Coleoptera; family Chrysomelidae; genus Diabrotica; species Diabrotica balteata. The sequence goes on from OU898284.1 coordinate 30,390,460, forward strand.
TCTCCCATTCTTTGCACTGTTGTTCGTGATCACAAATTTTTCCGTCCGCGCTTTTAAGTATGTGAGCATTTTTCTGTTTTCTAATTCCGGCAGTATATTTAAGTTTCTTATGCAGGTTGAAGCTGTCATGCTTTTTTTGGAGGTCTTCTATTTCTTTACATAAATTCTCAAGCCAGGATTCTTTGGCTTGCTTAATTTTTCTTTTTATGCGTTTATTAATTTCACGATATTCGATAATATTTCTATTTTTGTGTTGCCGTCGAACTTCCATCAGATCTAGAATTTCTTGTGTCATCCACTCATTTTTTGCCAACATGGTAGGTGTTTTCAAAGACTCTTGTACGTTCTCTAAAATCGAGTTTTGAATGGCATACCAGCATTCGTTAATGGTTCTGTTTTCGTTTGGTATATTTGATATTCTGTGTATTTTACTATTTATTTGCTGTGTTATGTGTTCGCGCGTTTGAGGGTTTTTCAGGGGGTCGAGATATATTTTACAAGGCTTAGTTGGCTTTGTTAATTTCTTCAATTTAATTTGTATTTTGGAGCAGAGTAAATTGTGATTTGAGTTTATGTCAGCGCCGGGGTAAGTTTTTACATATTTAATATTGTTTGATTTCTCTCTCCCAAGCCAAACTTTCTGGTGATGCCCTGCGTCATCTTCTGTCCAACTTTAGCGTTAAAGTCACCCATAATTATTATTGCTTCGTGTTTCTTTGTTATTTTTAGCACTTCTTCTATTTGATGGTAGAATTCTTCAATATTCTGCTCATCTGCGTCAGCAGTGGGAGCATAAACTTGGATGATATTTATATTTACAGGTTTAGCATTCAGCTGTATTAAAATTACTCTGTCTGATATTGGGATGAAGTTAGTGACATACTTATTAATATGCTGTTTGATAATTATTGCTACTCCATTTCGATGCATATGGTCTTGATTTCCAGAAAAATAAACGGCGTAACCATTTGCACTGAAATTCCCTTTGTTTGGCCATCTTGTTTCACTCGCCCCCATGATAGTAATGTTTAATCTGTCCATTTCAGAGAGTAGATTTCTCAACTTACCGGCTTCATATAAGGTTGTTACATTCCATGTAGCCACTTTGTATGGATTCTTCATTTTCATCGTATGTCTAGTGATGTTTTCCTCACAGGGATTTCGCTGGCTAGCGACCTGGGAAGCCCTGTGGTTTGATTGTGTATTCCTTCCCCTGCCGGATCTTGAGTTCCGCAGCCCATGATCAGTAGTATTCGTTACACTCATTGATTCCATGATAACTTTACTAGGGATCATAATGGGGTGGTTTCCCGTTGCCTTCCCCATCGCAGTATCACAGCCGCTTAACTCATAATGTGAGTGACGCCTGTGAGTATCTGGAATAAACCTACAGGATTTTTACTTCCCACAGCCTTAATCCAGTAATGACATTACTGCTGCCTAATGTCATATCCTCAGTTGATCCGCGGGTACTTATTTGGCAATGCCTTATTCGTACCTGTCCTGCATATCTGCAGGAACTTTCCCTATCAGCCATATGGGACGTGCCGTGTCGAGGTTGAGGACATCCCCCGCCCAGTCTGTCTTCCGTGAAGTACAGAAGAGCCCCTACTCAGTTCAGAGCTCCTCCTCCACGAAAGCTAGACCGGCCACGGGGGAGAGGAGTAACACCTCGTAAATAAACCAGGGTTCAGCTGGCCCGGCTGATAGCACCCTGTAAGGGCCCCTTGACCAGGGTCACGGTTGAAGATCACGACGACTTGGAGATCCAAAGGCGGAGGTGGCAACCCAAACTTTAGGGGATGAAATATAAGGAAGAAAGGGAAGACTCTTTCCTCTTTGAGCCGTAGAGAAGGCAACCGGTCTAGGAGCGGCACTCCGAAATCAAAGCTCCGGTCCTCCAGGATGGAGGTTGAGGCATCGGGTTAACCCCTCGATACTTGTTAAAAACTTGAAAGGTTAAAACTTCCAGTAACAGGCCTCGGAATCGATTGAACAAACGAAGGCGACTCGAGCTTAGAAAACGGACAATGAATATTGGTACTTGGAACGTTCAGGGGCTCTCCAATAAACTTAATGACGTAATTTCAGAAGCCAATAAATCAAAAATGGATATTTTAGTACTTACCGAGACTAAAAAGAAAGGGCAAGGGTCAGAAAACCTAGGAGAGTACGACCACTTTTTCTCAGGAATACAGAAAGATAAAAGAGCCCAACAAGGAGTGGCCATACTTATAAGAAAAAAATTAAGAAGGTGCATAACATCCTGGGAAGCAGTGAATCAGCGCATTATCAAACTTAACCTGAGCTTGCATGGTAGTAAAGTCACCATTCTTGGCATCTATGCAGTAAACGAAGACGCTTTAGTAAAAGATAAAGAAGAGTTCTTTGAGCAACTATCGTACGAAATATCAAAAATAGGAACATCAAGAGAAATACTTATATTGGGAGACTTAAATGCAAGAACGGGCAAAAAAGTTAAAGAAAAATAGTTGGTCAGTTCGGAGAAGATACTAGAAATGACAATGGAGATAGGCTAATCACCATATGTGAACAAAACAATCTGAGAATACTTAACGGCTTTTTCCAACATCGAGAAATACATAAATTTACTTGGGTCCAACAAACAAGAAATTTGAAATCCATTATAGACTATGTGATTGCACGACAAAATACGCAGCTCAATATACAAGACGTAAGAGCATTTAGAGGAAGCACATGTGGAAGCGACCACTACCTAGTAAAGGCTAAAATAATGCCCATAAGACTAGATAAGAAAAAAGAACACAATGAGGAACAAGAGCAAAAAACAATAGAAATCAAATACAACTTGAATAGCCTCAACCATGAAAGCACAAAGGCACTGTACAAAAAGCGACTCAATGAAAAGCTCTTACAAGAAAACTTTGATAGTGTTGAGCACCATTACAATTACATAAAAGAATGTCTCAAAAGTGCAGCAGAAGAAGCCTTGGGTAAATATGAAAAAACCGAACGAAGGAAGCCATATTGGTGGGATGAAGAAATAGAAGAAAAAATAAGGATTAAACGAGATAAATACCACAAACACTTAAATATAAAAACGGATCAAAGTAAAGCCGAATATCGAACAGCCCAAAGAAACGTACGAGGTGCGATAACTAAGAAGAAAAACGAAAGCTGGGAAAGAAGCTGCTCCAGAATAAACACTTACTTGGGGGTAGCAGAAGCACCGAAAGCTGGAAAATACTTCGATCTCTTCGACAAAATAGGACTAAAGACATTATCACACCGATCAGCTTAGATAAATGGGACGAATACTTCGCAAAGCTACTGGCGGAAGAAAGGGCAGAATATTTGCAAACACCACAAACACAATCAGAGGTGCAAGTACATACAATAGCTTCCCCAATTAGGATTGACGACAAAGAAGTAGCACGAGTATGCCAAACATTAAAGAATAGAAAATCACCAGGCCCTGGCAATATTCCACCTGAGCTACTCAAGTACGGTACAAGCAAATTATATAAACAGCTAGCCAGCCTTTTCCAAAAATGTATTAATGGAGAGAGTATACCGGAGGAGTGGAGGACATCGTATATCACGACAATACATAAAAAGGGAAGTAAAGATGTATGTGACAATTATCGAGGAATCGCAGTCCTTAGCACCGTCTCAAGAGTTTACGGGAAACTCATCAAAAAGAGAATGGAAGATGAATTCTGTGATATGGAGGCCGAAGAACAGGCCGGCTTTAGAGCAGGCAGATCTACTATTGACCATCTGTTTACTCTTACCCAACTAATCGAAAAAAAAGTAGCACGAAATCAACCAATACATCTCCTCTACGTGGACCTTAAAAAAGCTTATGATAGTGTACCACAACAAAAACTCTGGGAAGCTCTCGAGAAAACAAATATTAGTGTAACCTTAATCAAGGCTGCTCAAGACCTCTATAAGAACAACACAAGTAAAATAAAGAAAGGCCAGGAGGTATCCAAGGGTTTCACTCTTAGCAAAGGACTCAAACAAGGATGCTGCTTGTCTCCTACTTTGTTCAAGATCTACTCAGAGCAAGCTCTGAAGACGTGGAAAAGAAAATGCAGAAACATGGGAATCCCTCTAAACGACGCAATATTGTACACACTGAGTTTTGCAGATGACCAGATAGTGATGGCCCAAGATTATGAAGACCTCGAATATATGACCCGTAAACTTATCGAAGAATACGAACTATGGGGGCTAGAAGTAAATATCAAGAAAACTGAATACATGTGCATTGGGGGAATTGAACAAAATCTAATCTTGGAAGAAATACAGCGAGAAATAAATCACTGTAAAAAATACAAATATTTAGGCATGCAAATAACCAACGATGGCAAATTAGACGAAGAAATTAAACATAGAAATAACCAAGGAAGACAAGCCATTAGACAATTAAACAGTGTACTATGGGATAAAACAATCTCCAAAGAAAACAAACACAAAATCTATAACAGCATTATAAAAAGCATCATTACATATGGAAGTGAGGTATGGCCACTGAAAGGAAAAAACTTAAAAGCATTAGAAGCAACAGAAATGGACTTCTGGAGAAGAGCGGCTGGAAAATCAAGATTAGACAGAGTTAGAAACGAAAGAATACGAGAAATTATGGGTGTTAAACACAATTTAACAGAGGACATCAGAGTAAATCAACTAAGATGGTATGGACACGTCCAAAGAATGGATGAACACAGAATACCAAAGAAAGTATTGAACTGGACACCGCATGGAAGAAGAAAGCAAGGTAGACCCAGATTAAGTTGGAGAGAAGGAATCGATAAAGACTTAAGGGAGAAGGGAGTTGAAGAAAACCTCTGGAACGACCGAGATAAATGGAGACTGGAAATCAGAAGACGGCGTAGAACGTTATAAACTGATATATATATATATATATATATATATATATATATATATATATATATATATATATATATATATATTGTTGTGATCTGCTTTATGATGTTTTATTATTAATTAACACTAATTTAATTAATCCAATTATTTAATTAATTAATTCACTAATTTATGCAGAGTCATACAATTCAATTACTATTAAAAATTCTCATGGTGCATTTTTGTTAATAATTACTTTAATCAGTTTACTTTATATATCTCTTCTAGTGGGTTCAGTATCTCCTAGTTGCTCATAATCGGGATAGAACAGGAAACGGAACTAACATTAAAACAACATAAATATGCACACAAATTATTATTTATTTAAGCAATACGATGAATATTAATAAATAACTTTTGTGGGCAATTATCTTTCCCAACAAACTCCTATACTCTAAATTTAATTTTAATTACAAACTATCTATTGATCTGTTTTATAATAATATCTACTAAAAAAAATGACCATATAAAAATATAATTTATTCACAAAAAAAATAACTCTTTGAAACTTGGCATCTTAGTTCGTATGCTTATATTTGATTTTATCTTTAGAATATCTTAAAATTTTCTTTCATTCAAATTATTTGACTGACCTTTATTTTTACACCAATGATGTCTCCTTTCGATCTTCCTCCTCTTCTCAACTCTCTCATTCCCACCATTCTTTTTTAACCAATCATAAGCATTCATCTTTCCCACTTATTTTCGATTTAGAAAATTTCCAACATGATATTTAAAACAAATAAATTACTTTCACTCAAATTACTTTTCAGAAACCATTAACAATTTTGCCTTTTTCAACAGAAATAAGTTTCCAAATTCTTGTTATCTCTTATCTAAATCTAATTCTTATTTACTTTCGAAAAATGCCCACCGCAAAATACAATTACAAGTTTATTCCTAAATCTATAATTATACGGGTTCCATTGTCCTTTCACTATTCACTCAGTCTTTCACGGAAAAACTCGTTAGGGTCCCGTCACGGAACAATGTTTTCTCTTATTCTAACTATTACAAATAAGTACAGGGTTGTATTTTAACTTATATGTCCGCGGTATATTAAAATAATAAAAAACTTTTTATTCTATTTCTCTACTTCTGATCGATAAACTGATCCATAACAATATATATATATATATATATATATATATATACATATGTATTATAAGAAAGGGGCTCACCAACTGACTGTAATAACTACCGCACTATAGCCCTGATCTCCCACGCAGGTAAAGTTTTGTTAACTATAATTAACGAGAGATTAAAATCAATACTTCTACCACAGATCCCAGAAAAACAATGTGGATTTGTCCATGGAAGAGGCACACGAGAACAAATTCTCAATCTAAGACAAATTATAGAAAAATCTAGAGAATTTAATCTAAAAATATATTTGTGCTTCGTCGACTACTTGAAAGCGTTCGATAATGTAAAGTGGCATAAAATGTGCGGAATACTGAAAGAAATGGATGAACAGACTAGATCCTATTAGTCATGAATATGAACTTAAAATTATTGTACAGAAGACAAAGGTAATGATAATCGATCGAATTAAAATAACCAGCCTGAAATACGAAACGTAGCGGGGTTTGAAGTGGTAAGCCGTTTCAATTACTTAGGTTCTGTGATCACAAACAATGGTGGATGTGAAGTAGACATACGTCTTACAATGGCCAGATCAGCAACGGTCAAACTTTCTAATATCTGGAAATATACGGATATAACTAGGAACACGAAACTACGCCTAGTACGGACGCTTATCTTTCCTATCACTACCTATGCGTCAGAAACTTGGACCATTAAAAAGTCCTAGTCACGACGTATAATGGCATTTGAAATGTGGGTATATCATCGAATGATGCGCATATCCTGGACAGCACATCGCACATATGTCTCAATATTCACAGAACTAGACATCAATACTAGACTTATCACAATCATCAAATTAAGGTACTTCAGACACATTACCAGACGAATGGAAGGCATTTAGAGGTTGGTAGTTAAAGGCAAGGTAGATGGTATAAGAATTCAAGGAAAATCGCCACAAGCTCCAAAAATATTTCAAAAGAAACTTGGTCAATAATAAACGATTTTCGAAATAAAACCAGTACAGCGAATCAAACCTTTTCTTTTCCTAACCCCGAAAATCTAAATGATTACTTTGTTAATGTGAGTAAAAATATAACCTCAACTATTCTAAAATAATATAACTAAATAATATAACTATTATATACATAATATAACTATAATATAAATAAAAATATAACCACAACAAAATCCAGATTCCTATCTCTCTAATTAAAAAAACATTGCTGATACCTTCTTTTTAAGACCAGTTGATAAGACGATATTCATTTCAACAATTCGTAGTATAAAAAGCACATCGTCCTGTAGTACAGATGGATTATCTATTAAAATTTTCTCAAATCTACCGCATAATGTTTTGGAGGTCATGGTCTCGCTAGTAAATGATTCCCTTGAAAAAGGTACATTCCCTAACTGCCTAAAGACTGCCATCGTCATTCCTCTTCATAAAGGTGGAGAAAAATCTGATGCCTGCAACTATAGACCTATTGCCTTGTTACCAGCACTATCAAAAATTATTGAAAGACTTATAAAAGTTCGACCTATGCCCTTTCTCCTTAAATATAATATTTTATCGCAAAATCAGTTCGGCTTTTTGTCTAATAAATGCACTAGTGATGCCATATTTTCTGTGTTACATGATGTATATCTATCACTAAACAGTAACCTCTCCTCCGCCACCGTTTTCTGCGACTATTCCAAAGCCTTTGACTGCGCAAATCACGACATTCTATTAAAAAAATTAACTTTCTATGGAATTCGGGGTGTGTCTTTGAACTGGTTCAAAACTTACTTGGTAGGTAGGAAACAATTGGTTAGAATAAATGACACCGACTCTAGTTGTAAAGAGATTGAGTGTGGAGTACCGCAAGGTTCAGTATTAGGTCCCATTCTTTTTTTACTTTTCATTAATGACATCACTTACTTGAAAATTAAAGGGAAAATTTTTCTATTTGCTGATGATACCAGTATTACTTGGAGCAGCTCTGATATTTCAACGCTTCATTCAATTATAACCGCTGATTTACTTATAATCAAGGCTTGGTCAGACTCCAACTTACTTAGCTTTAACGTGGATAAGACTGTAGCATTATCTTATAAAGGAGTCATGCAACCCTTGCTTTTGAATGAGAGCCAAATCAATATCGTAAATTCCGTGAAATTTCTAGGTATTCTCATTGACAGTGATCTCAAATGGTCCTTGCATACTGACTCCTTAAGGAAGAAACTAGCCTCAGCTTGCTTTGCAATAAGATCTGTTTCGAAGGAACTAAATTTATCTTCTGCCAAAATGGCATATTTCTCATTGTTCGAGTCCCATCTTCGATATGGGCTTCCATTTTGGGGTTCTAGTACAGCGGCCCAATTTGATACTATTTTTAAGTTGCAAAAAAGAGCAATCCGTTATCTATTTGGTCTCAAACAAACAACTCATTGCAAGACCTACTTCAAAAATCACGGAATTTTGACGCTTCCCTCTTTATTTATTTTGGAAACGGTTTGTTTGATTCGAAAGCATCTAAACATTTTTCCCGATAGACCTGACCATGGCTACTCCATTAGAAATTCGGATTGTAACGTTTATTTGCCGATCCCGTCCACTCAGCTAGTAAAGAATTCTATTCTATATCGTGCAAAGAAACTTTATAATCACCTTCCAAGAGAAATTAAATCCGCAACATCCTTCATTAAGTTTCGTAAGGTGACAAAAATCTATCTCTCAGAAAGACCATATTATTCAGTTGACGAGTTTCTTAATGTATAACAAAGAAACAAAATTAGTATTGTTTATAATCACATTTGGGTGTCTCAAGCAGTGGCTACATTTGTCTCATTGTTGTTGTCTGTACAAATTATGTAGGTTATACAATAATTTTACTAATTTAAAATTGTGTTATTCTGTTTTTTACTATATTTGTTTTTGTTTTATACTTTTTGTACTATTTGACTGATTTATTTTTTAGCTTTGTCCATAAAATTGTTCAATAATTTTCAATGACAATAAAGCATATTTCTATTCTTCTAGTCTATTCTAATGGATAGTAACCATTCGTCAAATACGTCACCATTACGTCACCACATCCATATGAAGGATAAAGGATAGAGGAGGAGGAGGAGGCCTTTCTCACGTGATCTATTTTTGGTATGTGTTTACACTTACAATATGTTGAGGAGGGGAGAACTGTTTGTCTCATGTTGGTCATTTAGAGTTATGTCTATATTTTTTAATTTGATTATAATCGATTCTAATCGATTCTAATTGAGATCGCTTAAGGCTTTTATATTGAATATGAAGAATTTAAAATTCGTCATTAAAAGAATGATTATGGTCTAGAAGGTGAAGTGCGTACGTAGAGTCTTTTTTCCTATGATTGAAAGCCCTTTTATGTTCTACTATACGTTTGATAAAAGTTCTACCAGTTTGACCGATGTAAGTTATTAGGCGGTTGCCACATTTAAGTTTGTATACACCGCTGTGTAATTGCTTTTTCTTTTGGCTTTTGTTGTTCTTAATATATGTGCCTAAGTTGATGCTAGTTCTAATTTAAAAGAAATTTTGTGAAAATTTTTTTGAAAACAATAGTTTTTAGTATTTTATTGTTAGATAACACGAGTTTTTATCAAGTAACGGTCGAATCTGTTACTTAAATACATGTCTAAGTTTTCTTTATCAAAAAATATATATTTTACAACTTTTCTAGGCCAAATAATTCGGACATGTATATTTATTATTATGGTCATCACCATACACAGCTTGTAGCGTCCACTTTATTATGCATTCAGTCCCTCTAGCATTATTCATTTTCTTTTTTATAATGATATATGGCCTTGTTGCGGCTAATTTTCTTTTCTTCATACCACTTTTTCATTTTCTAAAAATGCACATTTTAGTGTGCTTTTCATGCTTTTTTACAGCGCATTTGCATGTTTATTTAGCAAAAGAAAGAATAGAGCACATTTTTCGCATCGTTGAGATAATTTCCTAAATGCCAATTGACAAAAAACTATTTTCTTATGCATTAATTTTTTTAGGCAAGTAGCGTTGCGGCGTATCACGGGCACTAAAAAAGCAACAACACGGAACCAAATGAAGCTGTAAAAGTCATTAACAGAAATAATGAAAGCGCAATACTCTGGATTTGAAGTGGCTTGTAGCGGTGGTCGTAAAAGGCTATTTCAGCAGAAGTTTGGAGTTTTGTTTGACCGCAAATGCCGCTCCAGAATGGTAAAGCAGCGTAGACACGGTACAGGACTGGAGCTGGACATATTGTTGTAGACTTAGAAAATAGACAAAGTTAATTATTAGTTAATATTAAAGTTTTTCTTCAAGGTTTTCTTCTTTAAATTTTGTAAATTTGAATTTTATATAAATATGTTTATAATGTCCAATTAAATGGACATATACGTATTATATATTTGTTTGGCCAGAACTAAATTTACAGCGACCAGTCCCATGGTCCATCGTAGTATACATACTAGTGAATTTACTAGTGAATTTTGGTAGCTAAGTTTATTAGACTAATAAAATATTATGTATTGTACCGTTTTTAAATAAAACGAGCGGTTTTTAATTTATATAAATACATTTATGTAGTTTCACGACCGAGCGGTAGGCCGTTAGGAATAAATAAATGTGCTGGTCCCAATCTCTTCGATGTCCTGATACAACTTTGGATAGGTGTTTACCTATTGTTCGGTTCATCCTCTCGATCATTCCATCTGATTGAGGATGCAGTGGTGTCATTCTGATCTTATTGACACCAATCAATTGACAAACGTTTTGGAAAAGGGTTGACTCGAAGTTTCGCCCTTGGTCGGAGTGGATTTCCAAGGACACACCTATTCGGCTAAAGAATTCTTTAACAAGTACCTCTGCAATGGTAGCAGCTTCTTGATTTATTATCGCATAGGCCTTAGTCCATTTCGTAAAATAATCCATGGCTACCAGGATGTCTTTATTTCCATCATTCGTCTCTGGAAGTGGACCTGCAATGTCGATTGATACTCTTTCCATTACCAACATTGTAATGTTTCATGGGTGCCCTCTTTTTACCAACTGGACCATTACTGGTTGCACACAGTTCACATGTCCGCCACCATCTTCTTACATCATCTTTACAGTTCACCCAATAGAACCGTTCTCGAACCTTTTGCAGACTCTTCGTAATACTAAAGTGTCCACCTATGCACCGTCATGCAACTAAAATAATTTCATTTTTCCATTTCAAATTATAAAAATATTATTAAATATACTTACAAATTAAAAAGCTATTAGAATGATTAGAATAATTACACTGCTTAGGTCTCAATTCGACCATCTAAATATTTTGACTCTTCCTAATTTAGGTACAGAGACTCAGCTTAACTATCATCTAAAATCGACCTCTTTCGTGATTTATCTCCAGAGTTGCCTATTCTAAAAAAAATAAATTTATTCCATAATTTTACTGCTTATTCAAAGCATTTGTTTTCCTTTAAAGAACGTGAATGGCAGGAAACGTGCTATTCATCATCATTGGCGATACAGCCCTATAAAAGAGCCTCGACCTTTCCAAGTCTATTACGCCAGTCAGTTCTATCCATTGCCAACTGTTGCCAGATTGCTGCACTTATTTTTCTACCATTCTCATCTACACCATCCCTCCATCTGAGTTTTGGTCCTACCCCTTCTTCTACTTTCCACAGGTTGTGACATAAGGATTCTTCTAGGAGGGTTGTTCAAGATCGCAGCAATTTTGCTAGATGTCCTGCTTATCTCAGTCTCCCCATTTTTATTATTATTATTATTATTATATAACAAATAACGGCAGAGGAGCGAGCTCCTATTATGCCCAAAAAGCAAAAATAAAATAGATCATTATAAGAGATACTACGTGTTTACCAAATATATGTTTATATCTGTAATATATCTCATAGTTGTACTTCTTTCTTCAAACACCATTCTCACAGATGCCACCGAATATTCTTCTCAGGATCCTTCGTTCAAATATAAGCAGGAGGTTTTCATCTGCCTTGGAAATGGTCCATGTCTCCGATCCATATGTCAACACTGATTGTTAAGGGTTTTTTATATGGTTATTTTTGTTTTTTTGTCTAAAGTTTGTGCTTTTCATATGTCTACTAAATCCAAAATAGCATTTGTTTGCTAGAATTATTCTTTGCTTAATTTCTTCTATAATGACGTTCTCCCTTGGTGATCAGGGAGCCTAAGTATGTGAAGTTGTCCACCACTTCAAAGGTAGAGTTATCAACCGTGAATTGGTGGCCGATGTTTCTGGATATATTATTGGGTGTTGATGCTATTATTTTAGTTTTCTCCTGATTTACTTGCAGGCCCATATTTTTTGAGGCATTTAACAAGGTGGTATATATTTATTCTAGCTTGCGTGTTGTGCGGGCAACTAGGTCAACATCATCTGCATATGTCAAAATTTGGGATGATTTATTAAAAATATTTCCTCTGTTGTCTATTTGGGCGTCCCTGACTGCCTTTTACAGAGCTATGTTGAGAGGGAGACACGCCAGTGCATCTCCCTGTCGCAGGCCAACATGCGTTTCAACTGCCTGTGATTGTTCGCTATGTATTTCGACTTTGCAAACAACTTTACGCATTGTAGTCTTAACCAATCTTATCAGTTTATCAAGAATGTGGAATTCATCCATTGGCTTCATACAATTTATTTCTTAGGGCACAATCATAGGCCTATTTAAAAAAACGTGCTATTCATTGGTTTAATCGCAAAATTCGAAATTTAAGAAAACAACTCTACGATTGTAAAGCAAAACACACATACTATTGACATATTACTGACAATTAGATTAAATATTATCTCACGCGAAAGAAATACAAGCAAGCAATAAAAGTTGAAAAACGTACTGCTTATGCGAACATAATAAATAAATCCACTAACAAAAGTAAGACAATAGGGAGTATTGTTAAAAAAGAAACCTATAAGGAAAATACTACGTCCAATCTTAACCTAACACCAGACGAGATTAACCAACACTTTCCGAATATGGCAGATATTACATCGAAATCAATACGAAACTCTGAGCATGACATAGTAGGCTACCTAGAAGGTCGAGTTCGTTCTTTATGCCCCAATACTAGCATCTGATTTGAAAGAATGCATACACAAATTGAAAAATTCCTGATATGTTAACTACTATGGTTTTAACAGTAAAATTATTAAGGCATCTTTAGATATAATTATTGAACCACTCACAATAATATTTAACAAATGTATTAACGAGAGTTATTGGCCTGATGTATTCAAAATATCAAAAGTAATTCCACTTCATAAAAAAGCAAATAAAAATGCTCCAGACAATTACAGACCTATTACCATAGTACATACCAATGATGAGTAAAATGTTTGCAATCTTAATTAAAGATCGTATAACGAATTATTTGGATAAAAATCAATTCTATTTAGCTCTCATGGTGTTAGGAAAAAATACTCAACAGCTAAAGCTTTATAGGAAGTAATAAAACATATTGTTCACGGTCTTGATGCAGGTAGACCTACCAATTTGACTATATGTAACTTTAGAAACGCTTTTGATTGTGTGTATATTCAAACACAATTGATAAAATTAAAGTACTATTGAATAAGGAGTACCATATACGACCTTTTAAAAACATATCTTACAAGCAGAACACAGATTGTTGCATTTATTAATTAAGAATCTAATCCTCTACCAGTTTTAACAGGAGCACCACAAGGATCAATTTTGGGACCTCTGCTAATCTTGATATATACAGATTGAACGAATTTAAAACGGATCATACAATTTAATATATGTCTGTTTGAACTGCATTTGAGATAGTGGACCAATATAAAACTTGGACAAAAATAAATCCATACCCGGTGATAGACATTGTATAAAATATCGTTTAAATATCTGTCTCCTTTTAGGACGCACCATAGTCTATAGTGCCGCCCAAAGCCAATGTTGCCAATCGCCGTGTAATAATCCGATTTGCGGATCTTTTTCAGAGTTATATCTTTTTCGTATCTTTAAATAAATCGGATATTTGCCTTATTTTTCATTGTATTTACCAATCTACTACAACAGACTAATATCAAAAATATACTTAATGGTTTGTAGTTATTTCCTTTCTTTCCTGTAAATATTTTATGGTTAACATCTTATTTGAGGTCCATCTAGATTAATGAGATTGGCAACACCGCTCAAAATATCCATCTGACTGCTTAGATGGGCTTGCCTAAGGAAGCGATAAGTGGTTTGATAGCATAATAAAATCCTAGATTTATGTGTAGCTTTCAATTTTTATACGTGATGGGTGGGGCAACCTATTTGGGTGGAGTTTTGACTTGTTCTTAAATGAGTTCAGAATCCAGCAGCCCGCTGAAGTATTGGATTTTTATAATATAATTATTTGCCAACCACCTAGAGCGAAGTTGAGCCGAAATCCATATATTTCGTATGTTCCGAATTTATCTCGTATAAATGATTTACCAAGTGTGTTGAAAAACACCAACTTTGTTGTTTTTGCAGATGACATAATCTTATTATGTAGAGGTAAAACTAATTACAGTCAGGAAATATAAGAAAATTCTTAATCCTGGTTTAACTGTAACAAACTTAAGTTAAACGAGCAGAAAACCCAGACAATAGTATTTAGATCCGATAGATGGGTTAATCCATCAGAACCACTAAAGAATATATGTTACTATAGACACAAGGTTAAACTGGTCGCACCATATTGAAGGATTCGGTAAGAAGCTCGCCTCACAGATTTTTGACATGCACATATTAGCTACTTCTGTGAGTCGAAATATTCTTAGTCATTTTATTTTGGAATGGTTCATAGTATCCTGACACATTGCATAATTCTTTGGGGAAACTCCTCCTATGTATATAAAATTTTCTTTTTCAAAAAATCCGAATTATTGACTAAGCAGAATAAGAATATCGCGCCAGTTGCAAACCCTTGTTTAAAAAGTATGACATTCTTCCTTTACCTTCAATATATATATATATATATATATATATATATATATATATATATATATATATATATATGTATATATATGTATGTATTTAAAAGTTTGTTAACTGTATAATAATATACAAGATGTAAAAACACATGCTGAACAACATCAGTACAATACAAGAAATAAAAGTCATATCATTATACCATATTCCATATTGTGTGTTAGACAACTTAATTCAATAGATTATAATCTGTATAATTGTTTTTTAAACCTGAACAAAAATATTAATATTAAGGCAATGAATTCTAAACAATTTTATAAATTAGCAAATATTTTTATGTTTCTAATTTTCACTGTAAATATATGATTGAAAGTAAACATATGAATATCCTACAGAAGGTAAGAAGTATGAGAGGAGCTGAAATCGACTCGGACCATTACCTCGTTAAAGTCACATGTGGGAGGAGGCTGGAAGAAAAAGAGAAATCGAACAATAAAACGAAGAGAAAGTACAATATTGAAAAACTTAAGAAAGTAGAAATAAAAAATAAATATGAAGAAGAAATAAATAAAATTCTACAACAATGTGACCAAAATTTACAGACAGATCAAGCCTGGGAACAAATTAAATCTGCTGTAGGAGAAGCTAGCGAGAAAATAATTAAGTGCGACTCGAAGAGAAGTACAAACAATGATTGGTTTGACGAAGAGTGTCAGGCGATAGCAAAGGAAAAAAAAAGATCAGACAACAAATATTAACAGATAATAGAGAGTGTAAAAAACAAGAATATAGAATAATTCCAGGAAGATTGAAAGCTCTGTGTAAAAGAAAAAAAAATACCACAATGAGTTGAAATTAAAACAGATAGAAGAGAAGTTTAAAACAAAGATGTGAGGTCGTTCTATCAAGAAGTTAAAAAGATGGGAAAAGGTTACCAAAGCCACTATAGTTATATAAAAGGTAAATACGGAAATTTAGTTAGCGATCCGGCAGAAATAATGACGGAATCGAAAAAACATTTTGAAGAACTATTAAATGGTGAGGTGGACCACGAAGCAGTTGACAACTGGACGGTTGGAGAAGATACGATAGTTGAAAGGCAGCCTACAGAGAAGGAGGTGGTGACAGCAATACATGAAATGAAAAATAACAGAAGTGCTAGTAAAAGTGACATATGCATAGAAAGAATTAAGACAGATATATTCAAAAACCAAGAAAGAATTAAGAAGACAGACTTGTAAAGACAATTATCGAAGAAGCACAAAAATTTGAATTGAAATTTGAAGGAAATAAAAAATTAGGTAGTTTAAGAGCCCTACTGAACTCAAAATACGTTTCTAGACAAGGTAAACTCAGAATATATAAAACAGTAATTCGACCCACAGTAACATATACCGGTGAGACATGGATATTAAATAAGAAGGAAGAGGATACTTTGGAAAGATGGAGAAGGAAAATACTGAGACGCATATTCGGAGGACGGAAGACAGAAGATGGTTGGGAGAGAAGAACCAACAATGAATTAATGGCTTTATACAAAGAACCTACCATTACCAAGTTCGTCAAGTCAGAAAGAATGAGATGGTTGGGACATGCAGAAAGAATGGAAGCAAACAGAATGCCCAAACTAGTAATAACCAGAAAACTAATCGGACCCAAAAGGAGAGGTAGACCCAGAACGAGGTGGATTAGTAAAGTGGAGGAAGACCTTAAACACGTGAAGGTGAGGGACTGGAAAAGAAAAGCACAAAATAGAAGAGAATGGAGAAATATTGTCCACCAGGTCCTTCAGAGTAGTTAAGAATGTTGTATATACATATTTAAGTTAAAGTTTTGTTTAAAATAATTGTAATTAGTTAATATTAGGATTATGTTTAAAAAAACTACTGTTGTGCGTAAAAATAAATAAATAAATAAATTTTCACTGTATATGTTATATTATGTGTTCTTGGATTATTTCTTAGTGATTTCCTATGTATAAATAAGTGACTTATTTGTATTGTGACTTGACATGTAGTGTTAACTATTGAAAAATTTGTCAATAAATGTATCTATCTATCTATCATTGTATAGACTAACAACTATAAAAACTAACAACTATAAAAACGTTATTCAAAATCTACTTTACATCTCTGTGTTTTGAATATTTATTTATCTTTATCCATCCGCGTTCGTTGGGCTAACGCCATCCCATTGAAAGTAAAAGATGAGTGTTGAAGGGCCGGGAATCCCGTTACATTTTGTTCATTTTGTTGACACCAGTGGCTACATAGAAAGTGGAAAGTAGACAGGGATAATGGAGGTCGAAGGAGAAATGTTTTTATGGGCGTTTGACCCACAATAACGATTTGCATAAGGTTGAACATATCTCTAAATTGACTACAATTGTAAGTTATTTACAACTGGATTGAAGTGGTTAAATTTTGGTCAAGAGCGTACAAGTAACATTGTTTTACAAAGCGAATGATTTAAAATACTAACTATCAGATTTAAAAAACTAATTAGACTTCTCTTCTTCTTCCTTCTTTTATAAAGGCTTTAAAGCTTGCTTCTTCTTCAATATTACCCTAATAAATTGTTTAAATTATCGCACCTTCTTTTTCTTGGTCTGCTAATATTTCTTCGCCCATTTGGTGACTTATCTCGTGCTATTCGTACTATCATATTGTTACGTAAAAAATATGAGTCATATTAAAAACCTGTCAATATGTTGTTTATTCACTAATATGTTCTAGATTTTACGACCCTTTGACTAGCTGGCAGAAATTCCAAGTAATAAAAAAGAACCGGTTCATTCGAACGTTCCGGAAATAGGTTGAATGAAAAACCAGCCGTAGCCTTCCAGTATTGTCGCCAAGGGTCCACATCCTTCTAGTCTAACAGCTGTATGGGTATATAACGGGACCTTTTTAGAAAACATGCAGTCAGAGAAGATAAATCGAATCGCGTTTTAAAATGTAACGCACGTATAAATAAATTATGTAATTATTAGTTGAAAATAAATTGTTGTATAGTGGTTTAATAAATTGATTTAAATTATCGTGTTTTAGTGAATTAAAATAAGAACAATAAATTAGAATTAATAAAGACATAACACTATCCTCTCCCATTCTACTAATGTGTTTTCCTACTCCACTGTTTTCGTTATGTCACCTATTAATTTATGTCTTCTAATTTCATGCTCTTCCTATGTTTTCGCTTTTCTCCCTATCCACGAATTCCATGAACGGCTCGCCGTACAAATGTCTCGGTTCTAGATAAAAATAAACCCAATCAACGTCTCTCTAGTACTGTTTAATCTAGAATTTTAGAATTCATAGGTCATATCAATCGAATCGATCACAAAATGGAACGGTTTGAGATCCAAGGAAGGCCTCAGGGTCAATAGCAACGAGGCAGATCTCCACAACGATGAGCATACATTAAGAAACATGTAAATAACTATCATTAATTAAAGTATCTGAGCTGCTGAAGCTCAATGATGAACTACGATGTTAATGACTATGATGATGATGAAATTTTTTTGACTATTCTGATTTTCACGCTGTTTTCCATTTTTTACATCTAGTACATCAGTTCTCCGCATTTTAAAGTTTAATTTCAGATAGTTTAACATATAAACTTAAGTTAAATTACACATTTTAAAGTTCTCCGCGAATTTTTGTGATTTAGGAAGTGCTAAACACAGTTAGATTCTATTACTATAGTTTAATACATATACATTAGTACTAGTTAAGTCGTCGAAGCGATCGTCGAAGGCTCCATTTATGGAGTCTTCTAACGGGGGCGAGCCCCCCGATAAAATGCCAAGGGATCAGGATGCGATGGATGATTGCAGTTATGGTTCCCATGGATTTCCATCCCATCAGCTAGAAAACTCGATAAGTAGTCTTAATAATATTAATCATTTAAAAACCGATAAACAAATTACCTCATTAAATTCTAATGAGCCAGAAAAAAGCAGACCTGTATATTTATATGAAAAAACTGATTTAGGGCCATTTCACATTTTTATTGAAAACAATGATAAAAATTTTACAGGCAAATTAAATGCAGTTAAGATAGGTGAAATATTATTTACCGTACATCCGGAAATTGATAATTATATTAAAAAAATTGATTCAATTGGACGCAACCGTATTAGAATAACATTTAAAAACTATGCTAGTGCAAATACCTTAATTACTTCTAAATTGCTTATTCAAAAAAATCTAATTGCATATATTCCGAAATTTCAATTATTTAAATTAGGTGTAGTTAGGGATATAGAATCAGATATATCGGAAGAATATCTTAAGGATAAAATAAAAGAATTTGATCACCATTGTAAATTCTCGGTGGATTATGTAAAAAGAATACAGAGAAAAATAGTAACAGATGATAAAGTAGTTTTTAAACCTACAAAATCGGTAATTGTATCATTCAAATGTCAAAATATACCAAAATATATCGTAATTAACCATGTTTTACATAATGTAGAAAAATACCAGCAAAAAGTAATTATTTGCTACAACTGTTATAGGTATGGACACATGAGTAAGCAATGTAAAAGCAACCCTAGATGTCTTAAATGTCATGAGTCCCACCCTTCCGATTCTTGTTCTTTATCATCCTTTATTAAAAAATGTCTCTCCTGTGAAGGTGAACACTTCACTAACGAATGGGAGATATGTCCAGAATTTGACCGTCAAAAAAAAAAAATAAAACATTACATGTCTGAAAACAGCTTGTCTTTCAAAGAAACGCTTAAATTATTTCCTAAAGTAACATATGCATCGATAACAGCTAATAATTCCTCAATAAATTCACATCAAATCCCAATTATGAACGCTCCATCCTTTTCATATTCCTCTACTCAATTGTCCACATCCCCCTCACCCCTAACCAGCTCGCCCACCCTACAGTTTCAAACAGATATACAATAATAAAACCTCCAAAATCCAAACGACCCCTCTCTTCATCGCAAGACCCAATAGCAATAGAACATCAAAAAATAATAAAGTTAAACCCCATGTCCAACAGACCTGGTGGCATTTTCAATTCATCTTCTTATCAATCTACATTTAATGCAGAACAAGGATCCAAAATACATGAATATCCTAAAGAATTAACAGAACTAATATCAAATATAGTTATAAGTATTATTTCTAATATGAATCACAAAAATTTTGAAATCCCAGAAAAATCAGTTTTAATAAATTTAATTCAAACAGTTTTAAGTTCTCTCTCATATAATAATGAATAGTTTGGTAATTTGTCAATGGAATTGTAGATCAGCTAACTCTAATAGAGAAAATCTCCTCCACCTACTAGAAGACCAGAAAGTTGATATCGCATTATTATCAGAAACTAGATTTAAACCAGAAAAGTATATTAACTTTCACGGATATAATATTGTCAGAGACGACCGCTTTTCAGCAAGTGTCGGTGGTGGCTCGGCAATTTTAATAAACTCAAATCTGTATTATGAGGAAGTCACCATGAAAGTCAAATTATTGAACATCAATAAAGTAGCCATTAAAATTAAGTTTAAATCATTCACTGTAACATTTATTTCGATGTATGTTCCCCCAGGAGTAAAGTTATCGTTACAACAATGGAACAATTTCATAACATCTATAGAAAGACCGTTCATAATAGGAGGCGACTTCAATGCTCATCACATTGCCTGGGGCTTAGACAATCATACAGATATAAAAGGCAAAATCTTAATGGACTGTATAGATGATAATAATTTGATATACAAAAACGATGGCTCTCCTACTTTCTTTAGAAACTTTTCGAAATCAGCAATAGATCTGACGATTTGTACTCCTGACTTAAGTCATCTGATCACTTGGAAAACACTTCAAGACCTATTCGGTTCAGACCATGCTCCTATAAGGATGGAATTAGCGGATCAACCAACTAATATATATATATATATATATATATATATATATATATATATATATATATATATATATATATATATATATATATATAATCCGTATTCACAAAAGTGGAATATAAAGAAAGCCGACTAGAAATTATATGAACAATTTTCGGAAGATATCTTCTATCAATCTGAAGATATAAATTCATACGAAAAATTTTTGCACAATATAAATAGAACTGCATCCTACTGCATCCCCAAATTTAAAATAAAAAAGCCAACTTCCAGAGGAAAATACTGGTGGTATTTAGAATGTAAGGAAGCAGTCAGAAGAAGACGGGAAAGTTTTTGTATATTCAAAGATAATCCAAACCAAGAAAACCTACTTAAGTATAAAAAAGATGATGCCCACGTGAAGAAGATCGCTAAACAAGCTAAAAGAAATAGCTGGAGAGATTATGTCAAGTCCTTAAATAGGTCAGTTCCCATTAAAGACGTATGGTCAAAAGTTAATAGACTAAAAAATAGAAAAACTAACAACAAAGTCCCTATAATACTGTCCGAAGCTTCATGGATAGAGTTTCACCAAAATATCACTCCACTGTTTGCAGAATTAGTAATTCCTGATCTACAAATAAATGCACAATAGGATTATCCAGAACAAATCCGCTTCTTAATCAAACCATTTTCTGACAATGAACTTTACTTTTCGTTAAAGAAAAGTTCAAATTTAGCACCAGATGCTGATGAAATCCATTACTCAATGCTATCAAATCTTTCAAAAATTGGTAAGACGGTGCTTCTGAATGTATACAATGAAATTTGGTCGAGACGCATAAAGATTCCTGACCATTGGCACGTTTATACTATTCTCCCGATCTTGAAACCCGGAAAATCGTTAAATAATTGGGATTCTTACCGTCCAATAGGACTGGCTTCATGTATACTTAAAACATATGAGGGATTTATTAAAAACTGTCTGGAATTTAGGTTAGAAAAGAACGACCTATTACCAAAAACTCAGTTTGGTTTTAGAAAAGGTAAATCCACACAAGAAAGCCTGAGTCACTTATTGATTGACATTTATGATTCCTCTATTTAGAAGAAAGCAGTCAGTGCTTTGTTTTTAGATATAAAAGGGGCTTATGACAATGTTAATCTCCACATTCTATATGCGAAAATGTTGGAAATAGGAATACCTGAAACTGTAACAAGGAATATCATTAATTTGTATATTAATCGATCAGTACACGTTAGATTAAATGGTAATAAATCTAACACACGGTACACATCTTTGGGACCACCACAAGGTAGCATTTTGAGTCCTCTATTATATATTCTGTATACTGCTGATTTAGAAAACTTCCTCAACATATAAAAATCTTATAGTATGCTGATGATGTTGCAATCTATGTAGAAAATAAGTCAATAGATAAATGTAATGAGAACCTTAAATCAGGATTGCATATTATAAACAATGGGCAGCGGATAAGAATATAACAAACTCGGAAAGCAAATCAACCATTGTTGTTTTTACCAGGAAACGTTATTCTTCTCCAAACCACATATAATTTGATAATTATAAAATTCATTATAAAACTTCAATAAAATTTTTTGGCGTGTTCTTAGACTCAAAATTAAATTGGAAAGAACACACAAATTATATATTACGAAGGACGGAAAACGCAATGAATATTATCAAGACTGTAAGTGTCAGTAACTGGGGAGCTTATCCAAACATCTCAATATTACTGTAAAGAAATTTACCAAGATCGATCATAGATTACGGATCTATATTTTATGGCTCAGCATCAAACGCTGTACTCCAAAAAATCGAAAGTATAAAAAATAAAGCACTTCGATTAAGCAGAATTGAGGGAACAACCCTCATCTCGAAAATTAAACTATGAAGATTATTTATATCCATTTAACTGCCACTTAAGTAATATTCTTGCCACAGATTTTCTTACTAAAATAGATCACCTTCAGTATGTACAAAGTCACTGGGGGAGTTATCAAAAATTATATACAGATGATTCAAAAATGGACGGCAAAGTTGGATATGCTATATTCTACCCCCAAAAAATTATAAAGATAAACAACAGATTACCCGACAAAATGACAACTTTCACAGCTGAACTCATAGCAGTCAAAGAAACCCACAAAATATGTATAAATCAAAAAGAATTTAACTATGTTATATTTACAGACTGCCAGAGCATTGTACATAAACTAAAATAAAACTACATAATTTTGTAGAAAATTATATAATCAGTGACATCATAGCACTGAACAGTGAAGCTTTGAAATCAGGCAAAAATATTATATTGTGCTGGATAAAAGCACATATTGGAATAAAAAACAACGAAATAGTAGATGATCTGGCTAAAAAAGCGACAACGAAAGAATCCACTCTGCAAACCTATAAACTTCCTATGGGAGATTTAATATCTGTAATCAGGTCTCTCAAACGGCCAAAATGGCAGTGACACTACAACAATTCAGACAAAGGCAAATTTTATAAAATAATCCAACCCACAATTTCCGTCAAGACATGGTTTAAACAAGTTTCCAACAGAGGCTTCATCAAAACTATTTGTAGAATAAGAAGCAATCATTGTATGACTCCGGTCTACAAAAGAAAAATGGGACTGGCAAATAATAATGAATGTATATGTGGAGAGCTAGCTGATCTACAACATATGCTGTTAGAATGTCCTTTACATTTTATTGAAATATCAAATTTTTTTACCAAGCTAGTTCAAGTTAATGTTCAATTACCTTCTAATCTAACACATCTTTTACAGTCAAAGAATCTAGATGTATATAAAATTTTATATAGTCATATTAATTGCTTAAAATTAAAGCTCTGACAAAAAAAACGATAAAAAAAATAATAAAGAATAAAAAAAATGAAGAACAAAATAAAAAAAATAAATAAAATAAAAAAAAAGTTACTAAGAAGATCTAAACCTCCGAGGTGTCGAATCAGGTTTATGTCTTAGCGTAGTAATAAAAAAAAAATAAATAAAAAAATAAAAAAAAATAAATAAAAAAAAATTAAAAAAAATTAAAAATAAAAAAAAGATACAAAAAACAAAACAGCAAAAACAGAGTAAACTAGTAAGTAAGTTTCTAACATTCCATGTCTTAACTGTCAATACAATACAATAGTTTTAAATGTAAATACTAACAATATCTTGTGTAAAGAGAGAACTCAAAACAAATTGACTGGCCAGTTGGTTGTCAAAACCAGTGCCAATAAAACAAACACACATACACACATCTAGTACATCCCTTGAATGACAAAAAATCTATTTAGTTGAAAGCTCTAGTTAGGTTACAAACATATTAGAATAATTGAATGATACTACCGCATTCAAAAAGATAATTTGATAGATCTGGCAGATAGATAAACAAATATTATGAAAATTATACCAAATAAGTTCCAATTTATGATCTAGAACGGTCTCGTTATTAGGTAGATGTTCAATAATATTTGTTTCTGCATCGTATATTTGTAATGTAACTAAATAAACAGCACGCAAAATGTCAATATTAGTTGATACCGTCCGTAATAGCTTCCGTCGCATGGTTGAATGTTTTGAAATTTAATATACAGGGTGTTTCGTTTCTAGCACAAATAATTTTGCAATAGAAAACGCTTTTACTTAATAAAAGTATTTACGGATACAGAGAAAAAGACATATTGAGTATCTACTATATGAAATCTGATAACAAAAGTTATAACTAGAGACTGGATTATATGCAAAATGCATCTGCATATATATATATATATATATATATATATATATATATATATATATATATATATATATTATATATATATATATATGCAGTATATTTGTGGGTTTCTTTATAAATGCAGATGCTATTCATATTTACTTGATTAAGAGCATATTGCCACATATTTAAAAAAATCACATAAGGGGACAGTCTCATGCGATTAAAAAAAAGAGACACATTTTAAAATTAAAGCAGAAAAAAAACTATAATATTTATTAACATAATTCCTTTTGAAGATGATTAAGTAAGTCTTGAAGTACATAAAAAAATTTTTAATAGCGATTTTAACTTCAAGAGTTTATACGAGTTTTTTCAAAAAAGTCGAAAAACCACTATGTTTTTGGGTGGATTTACCCATATATAATAAAGGGGGGGGTGGTTTTTAAATATTTTAAAGGTTTATCATCTAGTCTTTTGTATATACATTCGAAAAATTTTTGGTTTTTTAAAATCGGTTAAGAAGGTTCGGAGAAAAGTGTCTGACCAGTTTGAAAATGTTACTTTTGAGAAAAAAGCATTTAAAGTTTTTTTTACATAATTTTCGTGAATTAAAGGCTGATAACTTTATACTCACGTTTAATCGCGCATTCCTGGTAAATATTGAGGTCCCTCTTCATCCAACAGTTGTTGTAAATGGCTTTGTAAAGCTTTTTTCTTTTTGATTTGATGTTTTATAATTAATTCATTAGTTCGACTGGAGTCTCAATTCACGCCGCGATGCTGACAGTGTAAGTGTAAAAACGGAACACACCTAGATCGCATGTCAATTTAACGAAAACGTATCTACTTATTTATAAATGTAGATATGAAAATATTTTATAACTAAAAAAATGGTTATGTTTTATTGCCAAAACGGCGTGAAAAAAAAGTTGATTTCTAAAATTAAAAATAAAAAGAAATTTTAAAAATAAAATAATTATATTACACTCTTTTTAATTTGAAATTATAAACAATATTTGGAATAATAAATGTATTTAAGTATAAATTTTATAACTTAAATAATACCTAATGAACACAAACAAAATTGATGTTAATAAAACATTATTTATTATCTGCACAAAACCGGACTTTCAGGAAAAATCGGTAGACGGAGCAACACTGTCGGCGTGCCATATACGCTAATACAAACCGCTGAGGAGAAGTAATAGTAATCCAGTGGAACAAATAAATTAGTTATAAAACATCGCCACGTTATAAAGAAATTTACACTGGTTAATTGCAACGCAGAGAATCTTAGTATTTGTAAAAAATCCTATGTTCCGGATTTTAAATTCCAAATGTGTATAGTAACTGCCAAACGTTATACAGATATACATACCATATAAAAATAAATCACTAATACATACCCAACGTATATACGACATATATACAAAAGCAAGAACAGCTGGAGCCTCGCGCTCGCCGCGCGGAGAGAAACCGGTTTTTATACGTGCGTATCTGACGTTAATAAAATAACTATAACTTATATTCTAGTGGGAATTTCTTTTTAAAATTTTAGGAGGGAGTTTTTGAATGTAAATGGAAGCGATTTATGTAAAAAAAATTTTTTTGATTTTTTGAAAGTTTCGCATGAGACTGTCCCCATAAATAAAAAAGTCTTCCATACATATATAGATAATAGTTTCTTGGAATTATTCATAGCAGGTACTAGGTAAGCTAACTACTAAATAATTTTATTACAAATATCTACTAAATCTACAGGTTTTATTGTTTGGGAAAACCCATCTGGGAATTATTTATCAGAAGAATAGGTGTTTAACTGTTGATCGACCCCTGTATAACAGTTGTCGCACACATCAAGGAACCGGTAACCCCTCCGCCCCCGTGGAGCCACCGTGTGTTTGGCCTACGGCGTTGACCTTCGACCGACAACTAGTTTTCAGCATTCGAGATTCAGTCAACTTGCAATAAAGACTTGTATTCATTTTCAGTGCATATTGTAAATTCAGTTTTTATACTTTATAACGTTTTTATCTTTTCAATTAAAGTTTTGGAATAACAATTATATGTATAATAATTCATACATAATAGTTTGGTCCTTCATAGAGCGGATGATAACTAGTGCAATTATAAGTTATCGTGTAGGAAACCGAAAAAGTTCTACCGCATGCAGACAATTCCATGCCGGCATTTTTCGACGATTAGATGCAGATCAACCGAACAAGAGTCAAAGGTCAGTAATTAGCGTTTCATTTACCTACTCCTATGATTTTATCCTTGTTTCGACTTGATTTTATTATTTAATTCATTCTTAAAAGACTCGAATCAATTTTATACAATAAAATAAACATATTTTTGCTGAATTTACGTTACATTCATTGAATTATTTATGCACATATTTAATACTTATTAGCTACATATTGCATCATATCTTACATTTTAACCATTTCGTTATATTTGTTATAATATAACACTAGCATTTGAACTATTTTTAAACCTTATTTCTTTCATTTCCACATTCTAGCTGTTTTTCTATTATTCAATTCACTAATATTAAGGTAGGTTTACAATTTAACAAAATAGAACACTATTAATCATTCAAAATGCCAAACGACGAGCTTGCTTCTGAACTTAAAAAGCTTCATATCTCTCGTGGAAATTATAAATCTCAGATAACAAAATTTAAACATTACTTAGATAAAGAAAAATCAAAAACTAATCCTGACTTTACTCAACTTGAAGTTAGATTATCAAAAATTGAACCTTTATTTCAAGCCTTTGATGATATTCAAACTCAAATAGAATGTTTAGAAGACAGTAATGATACAGTAAATCAAAACGAACGCCTAGAGTTCGAAGACAGTTATTATAGTGTCGTTTCTATAGGTCAAGCAATTTTAAATAACTCTGGCGATCAAAATGTAGATAATACATCAATCTCTAGCAATTCTAATATTTCAAATGCAGCAACACAACACGTTAAGTTACCTTCTATATCTTTACCATCTTTCGATGGAAAATTCGATCAGTTTTTATTCTTTAAAGACACTTTTCAATCATTAATTCATAACAACAAATCTATACCTGATATTAATAAATTCCATTACTTGCGCTTATCGTTAAAGGCTCAAGCAGCGGATTTGTTAAAATCGCTTGAAGTCTCAGCAAACAATTATATTGTAGCATGGAATCTACTTATTCAACGTTATGAAAATAAACCTTTATTGAAGAAAAATCATATAAAGGCTTTATTTGAGACAAAACCTGCTACAAAAGAATGCCATCTAGAATTAAGAAACATTCTAGATGACATGAATCGGCATTTAAGAGCCTTACAAGTTCTAGGAGAACCTGTAGATTCTTGGGATGCATTAATAATTCATTTATTTTCCACAAAACTGGATTCAATAACTCGTCGTGAATGGGAGTGTGAATATGCCAAACATGACACAGTAACGCGAGAAATATTTTGCAATTTTCTGTCCGAAAAATGCAGAATTCTTGAAACTTTAAATATTCAAGGCAATAAGGTAAAACAAAATGTAAGAAGCTTATTTTCAAGTAATTCTCCAACTTGTTATTTTTGCAATAAAGATCATACCATTTATAACTGCAAATCCTTTATCGCGCTAAGTCCAAATTCTAGGCTAGCTGAAGTCAAAAAATTGAAACTTTGTATCAATTGTTTGCGAAATAATCATTCAACTAACCAGTGTCGTTCTATGCACTGCAGAAAATGCAACAATAAACATAATACTTTGTTACACTTTGGTTTCAATAATCAACATAACCATCATAATTCTAAGTCGAATAATCATAATTCATCTAGTAGAAATGCATCGCAAGACAATCCTAATTCTAACAATTCTACTGAAACTTCCGATTCTCCTGAAATTAGCGCAAATTGTTTAATTGCAGGTAATGATTCTCCAAGCATTGTCTTATTGTCAACTGCCCTGGTAGACATATTTGATAATCGTGGAAATGTATTGTCTTGTCGTATATTGCTTGATAGCGGTAGTGAGTCAAGTTTTATCTCTGAGGAAATGTGTAAAAAATTAAATATAAGTACAACTCCAATACAATGTTCTATTACAGGAGTTGGACAAAAAACCACAAACATTTTAAAACAAACCGTTGTATCTGTTCAAGCACGTCAAGTCCCATTTAACACAAGTTTTAAATGTTTAGTTATTCCTAAAATTACAAGCAGAATACCCTCAAACTTTATTAACACGTCAAGCTTAAATATCCCTCATAATCTGATACTAGCAGACCCAACATTCAATGAACCTGGTCCAATCGACATTTTGATTGGTGCTGATCACTTCTGGGATCTGCTCATGGTAGGGCAAGTAAAGCTTGGCAAGCATTTGCCTACATTGCAAAAAACTCAATTTGGTTGGATTGTCTCGGGCACTATACATTCACCCCAATTCATACAACCTTCTAACATTTCTATCTCATGCAATCTGAGTACTTCTGATCAGGCTATTCATTCACAAATAGCTAAATTCTGGGAAATTGAAGAAATCAATGTTCCTAAATCCTCATCTTCAGATGACATTCTCTGTGAAGAACTATTCAAAACTACTACTATTAGAAACTCGTTGGGTCAATTTATCGTCCAACTACCGTTTCAGAAACCGGCTTGCTCTCTTGGCGATTCAAAAGAAGTAGCAACCAAATACTTATTCAATTTAGAAAAGCGATTACAAAGAAATCCTGAACTAAAGGCAAATTATACAGATTTCTTAAGCGAATACGAAGCTCTTGGTCACATGACCAAAATAAATGACTCTGAATTATCAGACAAACCTTGCTATTATTTGCCCCACCACGGTGTGGTAAAGGAGTCTAGCACTACCACCAAGTTAAGAGTGGTTTTCAATGGATCAGCTATAACAACTAGTGGCTTATCGCTTAATGACATTTTAGTAGCTGGTCCAACTATTCAAGATGATCTATTTTCCATAGTTTTGCGAGCAAGAAAACATAATATTATGCTGACTGGAGACATAACTAAAATGTACCGGCAAGTATTGGTAGATTCATCACAACGCTCGCTACAACTTATTCTTTGGAGACCTAATCCTGATTCAGAAATACATACGTATCAATTAAATACGCTTACATACGGTACAGCACCGGCAGCCTTTCTGTCTACAAGATGCTTAAAGGAACTGTCAATACAATGTAAAGATACACATCCAGACATTAGCAGAATAATCGCAAGGGACTTTTACGTTGATGATCTTTGCACAGGGTGTTCATCAATTGATGAAGCAATATACCTTAAACAAAACCTGTCTGAAATTCTCATTTCTGGTGGCTTTCCACTCCGTAAATTCATGTGCAATGCACCGGAAGTACTTTGTGAGCAATCTGAAGGGGATAATACCATATTAAATTTCGGTGAGGATTGCAATAACAAAACTTTAGGTCTTCTTTGGAACTCTCAATCCGACACACTACAATTTTCAATAAAGGCTACTTATAATTCCTGCCCAACTAAACGAAAAATCCTATCTTGTGTCTCTCAAATATTCGACCCATTAGGATTAGTTCAACCTGTAATAATCATAGCAAAATGCATTATTCAAAAATTGTGGCAGCACAAACTTGATTGGGATGAATCAATCCCACAAGACCTTTATACTAGCTGGATTAAATTCCATAATCAACTTCAAGATTTAAATGCATTAAAAATTCCTAGACATGTTCTACCTAACAATCCAGTGCTATTAGAAATCCACGGCTTCTCTGACTCCAGTGAAATGGCATACGGTGCCTGTATATACATTCGATCCTTAGATTCAGAGGGTACTTATCATTGTCACCTACTTTGCTCTAAAACAAGAGTGGCTCCCCTCAAAACAATTACGATTCCTAGGCTCGAATTGTGCGCCGCATTGTTGCTGGCAGAGTTGGCTCAGAAGGTCATAATCTCGTTAGATCTTCCTATTACTCATATCTTCTACTGGTGTGACTCAACTATAGTTTTATCATGGATCAAATCTGTTTCTACCCAGTGGAAAATTTTTGTCGCTAATAGAGTGACACAAATACAATCATTAACAAATTCGGATTCTTGGAGATACGTCAATACTCAAGAAAACCCAGCTGATTTGCTCTCTCGGGGTCTTAGCCCTACGTCTTTAATTGATAATTCTCTATGGTGGAATGGCCCTAAATGGTTGCTGTATCCTAAAGAACAATGGCCCACTAGTGCTTCAAGTACTATAGTCAATTCTGATGCACCTGAGAGACGCAAGGAAAAATTAATTTCTTTTCAGTCTACAGTTACTGAAGGACTGGATCTTATTAACAGATTTTCTAATCTTAACAAGCTTCAACGAGTCACTGCTTACTGTTATCGATTCTTTGATAATTGCCGCTTATCTAAGGCAAATCGAAAATCCGGAGCACTTGATGCTCAAGAACTTAATCATGCTCTATATACTCTTATTAGAACTGTTCAAAGGCAAGAGTTTCCGACTGAGTATCAAGACTTATCAAAATCTAAACCTATTAACTCTAGAAGTAAAATCTTACGATTAGCCCCATTCTTAGATGACAAGGGTATAATCAGAGTTGGTGGCAGACTTAAACATTCAAAATTTGATTTTCAAAAGAAACATCCTGCGATAATACCCGGTAAACATGTACTTTCTAAATTAATTGTAAAACAAGAACATTTGCGCCTTCTTCATGCAGGGCCACAATTATTACTAGCTTCAATACGAGAACGTTTTTGGCCTACTTCTGGCAGAAATTTAATCAAACAGGTTGTGAGGCAATGCTTACGTTGTTTTCGCTTTAGTGCGTCTCCTATCCCCTATTTAATGGGAGATTTACCAGAGCATCGAGTAACGCCTCAACGACCATTCTATAATACAGGTACAGACTTTTGCGGACCCTTTTTATTAAAGGATCGGCAAACTAGAAATTATAAAACGATCAAGGCTTACGTGTGTATTTTTGTGTGTCTCTCAACGAGAGCTATGCATTTGGAACTTGTAAGCAGTCTTACTACAGACTCTCTTATTGCCACTCTTCGTAGATTTTTCGCTAGAAGAGGTTTAAGCGCAAATATATATTCTGATCATGGCACCAATTTTGTTGGAGCTAAAAATGAGATTTATAAGTTTCTACACACGAGTGAAAATGAAATTCAATCTATTCTAAATTCTGACAATGTAAAATGGCATTTCATACCTCCTCATGCACCGCATTTTGGTGGTATATGGGAAGCGGGAGTTAAATCTACTAAATTTCATTTAAAGAGGGTACTCGGTCAAATCCCACTTTCTTACGAAGATTTCGTAACTGTTCTTCATCAAGTCGAAGCATGTTTAAATTCCCGACCTTTATCCCAGATTTCCAATGATCCCAATGATCCGCAGTCCTTGACACCTGCACACTTCCTAATTGGAGAACGCATTACTGCTTTACCTGACCATGACTATTCTGCAATTAAAGAAAATTCACTCAGCAAGTTTCAACGCCTTCAAAGAATCATCCAAAGTTTCTGGAAGCGATGGTCAAAGGAGTATATTTCCGAGCTCCAACAACGGTCTAAATGGAAAAAGACCTACCCCACAATTTTAAAGCCTGGACTCCTCGTCTTGGTTAAAGAAGATGGAATCCCGCCAATGAAATGGAAAATTGGTATAGTTGAAGTCACTCATCCTGGTGCCGACGGTATAGTCAGAGCTGTTACCATTAGAACTGGCTCCTCCGTATACAAACGACCTGCCATGAAGATATGTGTACTTCCAGAGGATCTTCCTAACCATTAGTTGCTGTTGAAGCCTACCAGCTATCAAGGGGGCCGGTATGTTTAACTGTTGATCGACCCCTGTATAACAGTTGTCGCACACATCATGGAACCGGTAACCCCTCCGCCCCCGTGGAGCCACCGTGTGTTTGGCCTACGGCGTTGACCTTCGACCGACAACTAGTTTTCAGCATTCGAGATTCAGTCAACTTGCAATAAAGACTTGTATTCATTTTCAGTGCATATTGTAAATTCAGTTTTTATACTTTATAACGTTTTTATCTTTTCAATTAAAGTTTTGGAATAACAATTATATGTATAATAATTCATACAATAGGACCAATATGCAAGTAGGTATTATACAGTAAATTCGTTTTTAAATTCCCTTTACCAGCTGGCAAAACAACTTGTGATTGTCGTGCTTATAAAATAAAAATAATTTCTTTTTTAAAAATATACCGAAAGTAGTGAAAGAAAAATCAAGTCTTTTGCGGAGTTGGATTGGTAATCATCAGTTGGCGCTACAGCCCTTCGTGAGCCTTGGCCTGCTTCAAAACATTCTTCCATCCTTCCCTATCGAGTGTCTGTCTTCTCCAGCCCCTCACTCCAATCTCCCTCAGATCTTCCTGTACATCGTCCAGATATCTGAGTTTAGGTCGCCTCCTTTCTTCTTCCGACCGGCCTGTTTAGCATAGTTATTTTAGTGGGATTACTCTCATCCATCCACATAACGTGGCCCACCCACCTTAGGCGGTTTATTTTGATGGTATTCACAATATCTGCATCACCAAAAAGTCTATAGAGTTCAAAGTTATATCGCCTTCTCCACAGACCCTGTTCGTTTACTCCGCCATATATGGTCCTCAATACTTTTCTTTCAAAGACTCGCAGTAACTCTTCATCTCGGGTCGTCATTGCCCATATTTCCGATCCGTATGTGAGCACTGGGCGTATTATTGTTTTATAAAGTTTGCACTTTGTTGCTATTGACAGACTTCTCGCTCTTAGTTGAGGGCCCAGGCCGAAATAACAGCGGTTAGCCACGCATATTCTTTTTTTTATCTCGTTGGATGTGTTATTTTTGTAGTCTACCAGTGATCCTAAGTAGCAGAATTCTTATACCATTTCTATCCTTTCGTGTTGCACCTCTAAGTTATTTTGTTGAATTCTTGATATGGCCGGTATATATTTAGTTTTCTGGATATTAATTAGAAGTCCGATGTTTTCTGTGGCATTTTTGATACGTGTGAAAGCCTCCACTGCTTCATTTTGGGTTCTTCCAATTATGACGATATCATCAGCGTTTGCCATTATTTGTATACTACGGGTATATATCGTACCTTTTAAGTTTATTCCCGAATCTCTCATAACTTTTTCTAACGCTAGGTTGAACAGCGTGCACGATAGCGCATCTTCCTGGTGCAGTCCTCTGTTGGTTTTAAATGGTTTTGAAATCATGGTCCTCTGTTGGATTGGTGGCACCAGTAAAATGAAGATTATAGACAATGAAAGTGTTTTCTGTACTATTTGTGATAAAAAGATGAGTCCACTTATATTTTATCGATTCAAAAATTTAATTTAAAATCTAATTTTTGCAAGAAAATCGGTATACCTATACTAAACATGTAACAGTTTGACTATTGGCGGTAGTTTTAGTTTCAAAAAAAAATTTAAGTTAACTTAAAAATTTAAAGTCCATATTATTGCATTAGACTCCTATTTACTAAACCGTTTTGTTACAGATTCCATGTGAAAACAATTCCAAATTTCCCAACACCAGAAAACGGCTCTCCAACAATATAAACTATCTAAGGACTTCAAAAAACCACGCCAGCAGCTTCTTTACAACAACATTATTCAAAATCATCACACATCGACGGGGCAAGAAATGTTTGCAAAAGATGTATGCAATTTTTTTATAAGTTGAAATATCCCACCATATAAATTGGATAGAAAGGTGTTTAAAAGTTCTTGAAAACATATTGTTAAATTGGATATAAGTTAGTACAGGTACCAAATTCGTCAACTCTTCGCAAGAAATATGTTAGGGCATCTTACAAAGACGTTATTGAAGGTATTAAAAGCCGGATAAGAGATTAATATCTGTGAATATCTGTCGACGAAACTACAAGTGCTATGGAAAAAAGTTAAATGGCAAAGTTGTAGGTAACAAAAAGATCTACAACTTTTGTGTTTACACTTTTTTCACATAACCTTAAAATTTTTGTGGAAAATTCAAAAAACTAAGTTTTTGATTTTTTATTTTTATCTTTTACCAAAAAAAAATTTTTTTTACGAAATTTGGTGAAAACTTGCCTTATCATGTACACACTGTAATTTTTTGGAATTGAAAAATTTATTTTTTTACCTGATATTGATTTAATATCGAAAAAGCACCCTAATTGTCAATCGAAAATTCACGCGTCAAAATATCAGCTTTTTTAAAAAAGTCAGTGGGCTTTTTGTTCGTTGAAATATCTACTTTCCGAAAGTGTAAAAAAAGTATAAATTACTATGGTAAATGTTCTCAAAAAACATAAAAAACGAAGAACACTTGAATCGAAAAATTTTTTTCACTGTAACTATGTTGCAAGAATTCGTGGTACATTGACAAACAAAATTATAAATTAATATATTATACTATAATTAACAAACAGTTAAGTTAATAATGTTTATATTTGATAAGACATCTACAATATTATAAGAAAGTTGTTGATTCAAATATGAATCTTGCAAAAATATCATTGCATTTCTGCATTGTTTTTCAGGTTGCGATACAACATCTGGATTTGCCGTAAAATGAAAGAAAAGTATCGTAAATTCATTATTAGACGCTAAAAATTTGTCAAGTTTGGCTAACATTTTTTATGAAAAAGATGCAAATAAACAAGATGTCGCAAAAAATGGATTACAATTAATCAAATCTATTTATAAGTGCATAAATGATAAGCTAACGCTGAATCAATTACGATTTCAAAAATACCAATTGGCAAAAATCAAATTATCTTTCGTATTGGCAAATCTCCCACCCAAAATATAATATTACAATAATGCTAATTAACTTAGACTTACTTATGCAATTCACATTGCATACTTGGTCGTTTTTTCATACATTGATTATTGTGAACTTCTGGTTTTTTACTTTAATACAAATTAATACAATTCATTCTTTGAATACCTTATAAATTAAAGTTCCAAGCGTGGAACCTTGGACTTTTTGGAAATTGGGTGCTTATCGTCATTCACCTGTAGCTGTATATCCAACTACACTGTTGACGGTTTATCACTCTTTTATATATGAAGTTGAATGAATTTTGCCTACTTGTTTGTTCTAGACTGGTTGATGCAGAGGATTAGCGTTATCGCTAATTTGTTTCATTGTTTGGTCTCTTACGGGAGGGTTATCATTCAAACTCATGTTAACTTTTTCAAATATACCGCCCGTCAATTAGTGGGTTGGTACTCTTAACCTTGCTGTTCTGTCGAAGAATTTTCGACCTCAAGGTTGGCTGTCTGTTCATGTCATTGGCTCGGTATCTTTTAATTAACGCCATTTCAACCGCAACAGATGCCAAGCATACAGTGGTAACTTCACTTTATATTTTTTTATATATATTTTTTATATCTCAATGTAGATAACTTAAATAATGCTACCAAAAGTTAAGATGAAGTCATAAAATAAAATTTTTTGCATAGTTGGAAGTGAATCAATGATTTTGTTAGTTCTTTTTCACTAGTTAATATTATATAAAATATTATATGCTTATTAGACCACGTGTTCTGTTGCTTTGCTAATTTTTACTAAGTCTCTAAATGTTGTTAGTTATTTAATTGTTTATACAATATCACCATATGATGTCCATTTATTTGAGCTTTTGTACCATTGACAACTACATACCTTTTTAAAGGTAACTATTTAACATCTTCTTCATGAATGTGTGGTACTCCAATGTAAAATTTTTAGATGAACTGATGATGATATCAGAATTCGATAGCGAAACGTCTTCAAAATAGATGAAGTAGTATCAACTTTGTCTTTTATTTCTCCACCTAGTAGACCGATAATTGAACCCACCACTCGTCTGAGTGATCCTTATTATATATATATATATATATATATATATATATATATATATATATATATATATATATATATGTATATATATATATATATATATATATATATATATATATATTGTAAGATTGACCCCATGACAAAATTGTAATTATACATTAATAAACCAGCTTTTTAATTGTAAAAAAATCGTATAGCAGTCACATTTTTTTGATGAAATTCCCTTTAAATCCTATCTTGAATATTTTTAACAGATATTTTTACATGTCTATTTGCAATCTTAATGTTTTGTGAGTTTATAATTTTTTTGTTTATCAATGTTTCATGAAATCTTAAGCTACATGACTGATTACAGTATTAATTATAATCTCAAAATTGTACATAATGATACAAAAATTATTTTTTCGATTTGAGTTTTTTGTTTTTTGCGTTTTTTGAAAACATTTGTAATAGTAATGTATATTTTTTTTACACAATCGGAAAGTAAAGATTTCAGCAAACAAAAAGTCCACCGACTTTTTTAAAAAGCTGATATTTTGATTTTCGATTGAAAATTAGGGTGCTTTTTCGATATTAAATCAATATCAGGTAAAAAAATAAATGTTTTAATTCCAAAAAATTTCAATGTGTTTGGTACATACTAAGACAAGTTTTCACCAAATTTTGTAAAAAAATTTTTTTTTTTGTAAAAGATAAACATAAAAAGACAAAAACTTAGTTTTTTGAATTTTCCACAAAAATTTTAAGGTTATGTGAAAAAGTATAAATACAAAAGATGTAGATCTTTTTGTTACCTACAACTTTGCTATTTAACTTTTTTCCATAGCACTTGTAGTTTCGCCGAAAATCGCGATAAACCTATTTTTACCCTTAAAAACTCACCCCCTCCCACTTCACGACCTCGGATGGAGTGGAATTTATTTTTTCTTTCATTTTTAGCATATTCTCTTCCTTTTCCAATACGTTTAATTCTACTATATATTTTTTTATTTATTTATTATTTTTACGCACAACAGGCCGTTAAGGCCTAGGGCATTTTTTTATAACATAATCCTTATATTAACTAATTACAATTATTTTAAACAAAACTTTAACTTAAATATGTATATATAAACTACTCTGAAGGACCTGGTGTACAATATTTCTCCATTCGCTTCCATTTCGTGCTTTTATTTTCCAGTCCCTCACCTTCACGTGTTTAAGGTCTTCCTCCGCTTTATTAATCCACCTCGTTCTGGGTCTACCTCTTCTTTTGGGGCCGATTAATTTTCTGGTTATTACTCGTTTAGGTATTCTGTTTGCTGCCATTCTTTCCACATGTCTCAACCATCTGATTCTTTGTGCCTTGACGAACTTGGTAATGGTAGGTTCTTTGTAAAAAGCCATTAATTCATTGTTGGTTCTACTCTCCCAACCACCATCTTCTGTCTTCCGAATATGCGTCTCAATATATTTTTCTTTCCCATCTTTCCAGAGTATCCTCTTCCTTCTTATTTAATGTCCATGTCTCACCGGCATATGTTACTGTGGGTCGAATTACTGTTTTATATATTCTGAGTTTACCTTGTCTAGAAACGTATTTTGAGTTCAGTATGGCTCTTAAACTACCTAATTTTTTATTCCCTTTTGCTATTCTGGCTTCGAGCTCCCATTTCTCTTTTCCATTTTCATCGAAAACTACACCCAGGTATTTAAATTTGTCCACCCTTTCAAAACTATAGCTTTTACCACTTACTGACCTCACACTAAAGTCTTCTTTTTTCCCTTCTGTCCCTTCCATGATCGTATATTGGGTCTTGTCTTCATTTAGTTCTAATCCAAATTTCTGTGCTTCTTCGATGATTTTCTTCACAACTTTTCTTAATTCTTTCTCGGTATTTGTTAGGATCGTTAGATCGTCAGCAAATGCCAAGCACTGGTGCTCATCTTTCATGATCGTTTCTTCCACCTTCATGCTGCATTTTCTAATTACAGTTTCTAACACTAAGTTGAATAATGTAGTGGATAAAGGATCTCCCTGTCTCAAGCCTTTTGCAACCGTATATTTTTTTTTGGTTACAAAAATTATCGGCCCTGGTCCAGTAGCTGCGCTATCCACTTATATTTATGTGATTACTTTTACTAACGACCTAATGAGTCTGACTTTAAATATTATTACAAGTAATATTGATACACCCTGTAAATGGCAGTATATATGTTGTCGTGAGCAAAATGAATTATTTGTACTTGAAAATTATAAATCAATACCAACTAGCCGGCCAACGACTGTATTATAATCGGGTTGGTCACAAATCAAACATTGGTTAATTACCGGGCGATCGAATTTTTTAAATTGAGTTTGTGCGATTTATTCCGCTGTCCGGGGCGTGGTACTGAAGGCAGAATCAAACTAATGGTATTAACACCAGGTGGTCCGACTGGACTATTAATCAAAATTATTCTGTTTGTTCAAGCCACCGGACGGAAATCAACCCGCTCCGAAATATTTAGATTAGACTTTTCAAGGGTAATGGTTTTTTGTTAGGAATGTAACAATATATTCAATATTACGTTTGTACGTTAGAAGAAGGTTCTTGTTAATTTTTTAGAAATTAAACAGATTCTGCAACAATCCACTAGTTTGTTTATGAAATAATAATTAAATTTTTTCTTTTTGTCGCAAAAAAGTTAACATTAATGAAGAAAAGTTTCTGTGGCAGCTAGTGCAGTGGTTCCAATATAAAAGTAATATTGGAATAGTGAAATATAAACATAGTTTAGATGTCTTTAATCCTTTTAAATCTGTAAATTTTCGAAGAAGAGGAAAACACGTTGTACCAAGTATATTGCCCCAAATCACAGACAAGTGCTGCCAATTAGTAAGGAAAAAAAGAAGGACCTACTTGATCTTTGGCCGCTCATCGATAAAGTTTTCTATACTTTTTAACATAATTTACCCACTACAGATATGCAAGACTTGGACCCCGATTTGAAAGAGTTTGATGCAGATAATCAGTAGTTTTTTAGTTTCCTTTTCCAACTAAAGTTGATGTTACATATTATAAAGAAATAAAGTATAAAAATGTCTAATTTTTTGTCCTAGAATTTATGTACAGTAAGTACAATAAGTCGGTAACTCAATAAGAACACAGAAATTTTGCGTAAATAAGTAGGTAAGTTAGATTTTTTTAAGCGTAAATGATATACTGTTATATTTTTATTAATTCTAATTTATTGTTTTTATTTATTACCAAAAGTAATAATGTATAATTTTCTATATTTATTCAAATTTATCTCACACTAATAACTACATAATTTATTTATAATACAAGCGTTACATTTAAAATTCGGCGCGCTATTATCTTCTGACTAACTGTTTTCTACAAAAAGGTTTCTATTTATATAACATGCCGTTATTCGAGAGTTCGGGCGATTCCCTTTGACTATACAAATGTATTTTAAATGACATTTCTTGATAGCTATAAATATACCGGGTGGAACCTCCGGTAACTCGATTTCCGTGCACCCAGCCCAATATCCAAGAAAAACTTTTTCTTTTGTAAATATGTGAAAAATTATCAGGAACGGGAATATCTTTGCACATTTTTTAATCCCGGCGATGTTATTAAAAAAACAAGTTGCGCACTTGAATCACTGCGAAATTTTAACACCTACTATGAAATTTTTTTTGTGGAAATCTGAAGTGCAGTTTTTGTCCTGGTTAAAACATAATGCAGTCTCGCATTTTTTACACACAACATAAGTTTATTTAGTTCCTTGGCATAGCAACCTGGTAGTTTTCAGTGAAACCTTGTGTTATTCCATATGGGATAATGGTTTTCCTTGCCCACACTTGACCAGATGAGCAGGTATAAGGTTTATAGTGTAAGTTATTTAACATTATATTATATTTATACTTTATTAAACAAACAAATATATTTTAAATTACATTTCTTGATAGCTATAAATATACAGGGTGGAACCTCCGGGAACTCAATTTCCGTGCACCCAGCCCAATATCCAAAAAGCCCATACTCTGATTGCACTGGTAAATGCATTTTATTGGTTATACAGTGTAAAATAATCGAGGTTACTTACAGATATTCAATTAATTATACTAAAGTCGTCCTCTACATCCGAGATGCCGGATTCGCTTTCGCTACTCTCCCCTGTGTTCGCGTGTATTATCAATTGGTCTACGTCATCTTGCAGGTTATCCGAGTGTACCTCAGTCCACATCTCAGTTTCCGTTTTCTCAACAACATGAGTGACATAATTGCGCCAATTTTGCTTTGTGACGCGTGCGAAACCGTCGTCGATCAACTGGCGTACCTCGTCGTTTTTAAAAGTGGTATTATGAGTCTACATATCACTTAACTTGGTTCCACACCATTTCTATAGGATTCAATTCGCAGTGATATGGAGGAAGCCTTAAAATATACATTATGTTGTGAAGCACACTCATCAAGATGATACTTATCGTATTAATCTTTAAAAGCACGCGCTGCCTCTAATAGCTCGGATTTCAAATAACACTCCTCGAAAAAATGTCTTTTTCCACTAGCCATTCCTTGATTGCAGCTTTATTCCAGGAATTGTTAGGGAATCTCTCTTTACGGAAGTGGTACGATGCGTTGTCCATTACAATGATATTTCTGCGACCATTATTTGGTAAATTTGATATTAATGTCTCTTTAAACCACGACTCAAAATATGCGGCATCCATTTCATCGTGATAGTCGCCATCATTTTTCTTTGCCAGAAAAACACACTGTGTGCCAGGAAGGAAACCTCCTGAAAAACCTGCATGGAATAAAACATATCGTAGACCTCGTTTAGTAGGTGCTTTTAAGCCAGTACTTAAACCTTTGAGAAAAGCATAACGACTGTTTTGTATTGTAGTATCGCACCATTCGTAATTTATAGATTGGCCAACATTAACCCACGATTCGTCCAAATATATGATATTGCAATGGTCTTTTCGCAAACGTCGTATAGTTCTCAAATAATTATTGCGCCAATGAATAATATGCTCTCGCTACCATGATGCTTCTTCGGCGACATTTCTTATAAACAAATCCAATATCTTTCAGAAGTCTGTATAAAGTAGAAAGAGACAACGGCTGTATATTCTCATTACCTTATATGAAGTTATGTATATGCTTTAAGAATGGCGGCAAATTTTTCATGAAAAATTCACAATATGAACAATTCTCCGTAGAATACTTCTTACACCCTCGTCATATGTGAATATTCTACAATTTGATTGACACACTCGGTTTTTACGTTTTTTTGGCGATTTCAACGTTCCACTCTGTTCTTTTTCTTTTTTGAAATTGTAAATGCTTCTTTCGCTAGCACCAGTCATCAACGAAGTACGTTTTACAGCAGCACTTACATTAAGTTGTTCCGTATTTTGTAAAAAACACAACACATTTAACATTACGAGTTTAGCGTAACCGTTAAATAATTCACCGGATTTAAACTTATGGGACTCCATGCTCTCTGTTGAAACTCGGACTAAATTTTGAAGTGTAGTTTCGTTTTCCAAAAGCACTTTCACCCCCTACCCATCCTTAGGATGAGTAGGGGGTGAAATAGGGAAAGCTTGGAGTTTATCAAATACCAATTATGACAAACAAGTTTATGGCCATATTTAGGTGATTATGTTAATGATGGTAATTTGTAGCAGAAGTTTTACAAAAGAAATGAAGACCTATAAACAACATAACTGTATTTTTAATATTGTACATACAATAGAAAAAATCTAATTTCTATGAAAGAATTGGAAATTTGAATATTATATATAATATCTATAAATAATATCATTTCCAAGTTTCCAGATTCTTTCCTAGAAATTATGTAGGTTTTTTCTATTTTATGTAAAACATTAAAACTACAGTTATTGTATGTTGTTCTTGTAAATAGGTGTTTAAATGTTACTCTTATGAATATGATTCAATTGTATATCTCATGTTGACGTTTTATATGCAAAATTCATAGTTTTCTTTGTCAATAACTCATCAATGCCTTTTTATTCTACTGTATACGTATACATGATATAAAATATTTTACTCGTACTGCCGGCAGATGCATTTTATCCAAGCCGGTCCTGTGAGACAATGAGCAATCAACAGCTGGAGAAAACCGACAACCCTGCGCGTTTATTCTATAATTTTTTTTTCAAAACTATTAAAATGTTTAAAATGGCCATACTAAAAAATTTATATTTTTGATTTATCGACTGATTTACCGACAGACGGTACAGATATAATAAAGCTAGATAATCGTAGCTCTATCCAAAGAAGAAAACGTGCTCACCTTTGGCATGACACTGTATTTACTAATGTTAATTTTATATGTTTCAGACAGCCTTAAAAAAAATCTACAAAACACAAAAACGGCTTCGGCCACCAAAAAATTAATAGAACTCTTAGATTTTACCTCCAAAATCAAAAATAAAATTATCAATTTAGCCCCAAACTACGGTACTGACAAAGTAAGAGCAGAAATAATAAAAATAGGGTGTCTAACGTTGTCTAATT
Source organism: Diabrotica balteata (assembly GCA_918026665.1). Lineage (NCBI taxonomy): Eukaryota > Metazoa > Arthropoda > Insecta > Coleoptera > Chrysomelidae > Diabrotica > Diabrotica balteata. The sequence goes on from OU898284.1 coordinate 30,433,428, forward strand.
TTTAAATATATCAAAACTGTACAAAATAAGCACTCGAAGAGTATAATCCCCCATGACACTATAATCGGATCTTTATTAAAACAATTATGTTCCTATAAACTAGGAACATCTATCGTTTATGTCCTACGCCATTACACGCTGCTGGTTCCCTTATTACTGACATAATAAAGCAAAAAGTAGAAATCGCGATATAATCTCGTCTGGAAAAAGAACAAGATGACAAAATTAAATTTCCTGGTGCGCTACGATGGATTCAGGGCCGATAGTCGCTCGCAGCTAATACCGCGCGGATCTACAGGAGCGTGGGGAATGTTTCAGGAGAGACCTGTCCTGCTCGGTCACAGCATCCCCGATGTCTTGTAATCGACAGCAATCTTAAAAATAGAGCCAACTGGGAGGAACATTTAAAGAAACGTTTAGGAATTATGGCGATAATTTCATTCGGGTGTGTTTAACTGATGTCAGCAATGAGAGTAATTTACTCTTCGGCTAATGGTTGAAGGAAATGGAAACTAGATAAGTAATAGAAGTATTTTTTTATAATTATATCTTGATTATTCATGGAAAATGCATTTTTAACAGTAATAATAAATTATATAACTACTAATTAAAAAACCGATAGTAGTATTTATAACTGGTGAAACCTGTCTAAGAGAGCGATCATGGGAAAAAGGTTGGGAACCACTGATTTGGATCCTAGCTAACAAATAGAAAACAGGCAGTTTTACTTAATAACAGCTATTCTGAGTTTAACACTGTCAATTATGGGGTTCCTCAAGGTTCAATATTATGACCCACTTTTCCTATAAAATGTGTTTACTTCGCAGATAATATAGGCCTCATTAGTAGTGATATTAATCAGCATAATTTAAAAATTAAAATAAATATTGATGCCCAGAAAGCAAAAAATTGGTTTGTACATAATGGGCTAAAGCTAAATGAAGAGAAAAATCAGAATTTAAATTTTTAGTTCCGATTAGAACTAGGGTAGGTGTGGGTAAAAGTCCGCACTTTATATATATGCAATATTTGCCACACTTTGATTGTAGTATACATATTAAATTTGTCGGGCCATTAGGATAACTAATGCCCTTAGCTGTAAATATAAAACGACAGCTAGATGGCTGTAAGAAAAAAAAAAACAAACAGATAAAAAATGAAAGAAATTTTTGAAAGCCGAAACACTTTTTAGGTTACACCTAGTGCAACATTAAATCACTTAAATATAGCTTAGAAAGTTTCCTTATAACGTTTGTCTTGTTAACAAAAAACTCTTCGTCAGTTACTGAAAATCGCCTTATATTGGGTGGCCTTCTATAATAAATACCACTGTAACCCTCATCTACCATTATAGTAATTCGCATAACGTACATTCGAAATGATCCCTTTGTTTTGCCGTAAACTCTTACTATAGCAAACTCTCCTGGACTTAATTCGGATAATTCATTTTCAGCATCACTTTCAGAACTTAAATTGCTGCTATTATCATGAAGTGATATTTGCGCGTCCGAGTCAGAAGAATATTCATATTCCTTTTTATTTAGTATATTTTGTTTTTCTTCAAATACTTTTCTTACTGTATTTTTATTTTCTTTAATGCTTTTCTTCCTTTTTTTCTTGTTCATTTTGTATTTCTTCTCCAGCTCTGAAATTTCCATTTGCTCTTTATGTGGAGTAGATGTCAGAAGTGTAGATTTCAATCCTTTTCTTATTCGTTTTCTCTTTTTGATTAGTTTTGGCAACGAAATGATATGTGAAGGTAACGTAGTAGACATTTTATTTTTCGAGCTTTGGGGTTTTGGTTCTAGGTTACTTAAACTACTACTACTGGTAGATTTTCAACATTTCGTTCTTCTGCTTCACCACTAGGTTCTTCTGCTTTACTGTTTGGTTCTTCTGCTTTGTCCTTTTTCTGACTTTAGTCTTCGTCAAAAACAATCCTTAATTGTGTATCTTAATTATTTGGGTTCAAGATCATCTACTTCTTCTTTCCTTGTTCAGTGACTGAAGAAGGTAAAAAATCTTCTTCAGTAAAGATATTTTCATCTAAATAACTGTCATTTTAAAAACATTAACAGCTTTTTCTATAGCAGCAGTTTTCTCATAGGTCTGTTTAAATAATTCAGGGACGTTATATTCTGTAACTGCTTGTACGGGATTAGGTGTGGTCCAATTATTACACAAATCATCATAGTAAGCTTTTAATAGCATAAAAAAGTTTCTTAAATACTATTTAACTGGAAATAAGCCACAATTAAAGATAAAAATACGTTTATTGACGCTTCAATTTCCACTTCGGAAATCGTTCTCAAAATACAAACAGTAAATTAAACAAATTTTGTTTTTTGTTACATAGTGAAAAATTCTTCTAATAATTTAATTTTATCTGACTCATTTATATTGACAATTCAGACATACATTATGCATTTTAAAGTAGACGACTTTAAAATGATATTGCCAATATTGTTGAGTTGCGCTCCTGGGACGACTTTACTTATAAGATAGTTCATTCGATTACATGAAATCAACTTTAACTTGAGAATATCCGTCAGAAAAAATCATAGCATGTAATTCGTCTTTAAAAAGACATACACATGACATGATGACAGTAAAATTCTCCTGTTAGCGATTCCATAGTAAATTATGAGGGAAAAACCAGGAAAAAAAAACCTCACAAACATCAAAATTCTGATTTTATATGTTACGTTATTTAAAAAAACATAAATGATGTATGCTCTATATGTTACTGACTTACTAATACTGGTATTTTCTTATTAATAACTTCCTCTTTCAATATTGGTAACCAGATCCTACTACATTCTGCCGAGGAATTTGCGACACAATTGGCCTCATTTAGCATAATTAGAGCCGCTTCTTTGATTTTTCTTTTTTTACCATCCGTTTCTTTTAGGACTACATTTGAATTATTCCATTGAACCCTATGTTCATTATCCCATGCGTGTTTACATATTTGAGATCTATCAAATTCTCTATTTTTAATATAAGATTGATGTTCACTTATTCTAACATTTAATGGCCTTGATGATTCACCTAAATAAAACTGATCGCATTCACAAGGTATTTTATAAATGCAATTCTTTGTCCTTTCTTGTTCATTGTTAGGTTTGGTTTTGGACAAAATAGATCTCAACGTGTTTGTTGTTTTGAATGTTGTTGAAATGTTGAATTTATTTCCTATCCTTTTAAGTTTTTCTGATAATCCTTTTATGTACGGTATTGTTATTTTCCTCATATTATTCCTTGTGTATGCTGTAGGATCTCGTTCTAAGTTGTTCTGTTCTATTCGATCGATTGTTAAAAATTCCTTATTTATAAACGATAAAGGATAATCATTTTTTAATAAAACAGATGTTAACAAATGTTTCTCCTCCAAGAACGAATTTTCGTTAGAACAAGTAATTTTGGCTCTATCGTATAAGGATTTAATTATTCCCTTTTTTACATTAATATTGTGATTTGATTTGAAATTTAAATATCTATTGGTGTGTGTTGGTTTTCTATACACCTGAGTCTCATATCCAGTATCTTTCTTAGAGATTAAAACATCCAGGAAAGGTAGTGTGTTTATTATATTCCTTTTCCATGGTAAATGTTATTGTCTCTTCTTTATCGTTTATATCATTTAGGAATGTGTCCAACAACTCTGATCCATGAGGCCATATTGAGAATACATCATCTACATACCTCCACCATACTGTGGGTTTGAAATTTTGTTTAGAAATGATATTTGTTTCAAAATCTTCCATAAATATATCGGCTAAGAATGGAGATAAACTAGAGCCCATTGCTAGACCAAAATTTTGTTTATAGAATTCATTATTTAGTTGAAAATATGTATTATCAGTACATAATGTTAATAACTCCATTATAGCCGATATGTTTAGTCTTGTTCTAGTTGCCAATGAATCATCACTCTCTAATTTTGTCTTGACTATACTTAAAGTCTTATTTAATGGCACATTCGTAAATAAACTATTTATGTCAAAACTTACCAAAGTATTATTTGAATTAAATTCAATATTTGATAATTTATTTAAAAAATGTTGTGTATTTTTTATGAATGTGTCATTTTTATTTGTAAATGGTTTTAAAATATTTAATAAAAATTTTGATAGTTCACTACAAGGAGAATTCATGGTACTACAAATGGGTCTAAGTGGTATATTCGTTTTATGAATTTTCGGTACTCCATAAAAATGAGGAGTCTTACTGTAATGAGGTGTAATTAATCCTCTCTGATAACTTGTTAAAACATCTTTAAACTTGAATAAAGTTCTATATATTTTGTTTTCCAAAGGCTTTGTTGGATCTTTTGTTAATTTTGTATAAGGTCCGTTTATTAATAGATCTTTAATTTTATTTTCGTATTGAATTTTATCCATTATCACAGTTGCATTCCCCTTGTCTGCTGGTAGGATGATTATGAAGTCGTCATTTTTTAATGTTCTTATAGCCTTTAGTTCCTCTTTGCTTATGTTTTGTTCAATTTTAGTAAATTTTTCCAATTTAAGTTTACCTAACACTCTGTATTCTTCCTTTTCGTGGGTTGGTAAGCATTGAGATATTTTCTTCACTGAGCTTATTATGTCTAATTTTGGAACGGATGGCTGAGTAATAGCAAAGTTTAGACTCTTTGACAGTATTAAATAGTAATTAATTTACAATGCCACAAGAAAATAGCTTCAGAACAATATTAAAAAAGTTTCTATCTAGTGGTTAAGTTCGATAGCTGCTATGAGGTGGGAGGCTGAGCAAATGGATGTTATTATTTTTTGCGTAAGTGATGACCTCTAGAGCGGTATGGGATATGTGGTTATCCAAAATTAATAGCACTGGGCTTTCAGCAGTAGGATTTGTATATTTGCGAAAGTTCTCCAGAAATTGAAGAAACTTAACTGAATTCATGTATCCAGAATCAGTTACAGTCAAAACAGAACCAGTTGGAGCATCCTTTATCAAAAGAGGATTTAGTCTTTTGCGTGCGAAAATAAAGAATGGTGGAACATAGTGTCCTGTTTCATTCATAGAACATGCAGTTGTCACAGTTCTTCCTTGCTCTGCAGCTACATTTTTTGCTACTTCTTTTTTTTCCAGTGGGAGCAACATGTTTAGGTAATTTATTTGGTATTGTTTGTAAACCACATCCGTGTTGTAGATTTTATTCGCTGGAAATTTATATTTCTCCGAGACAGATTTTAAATTTTAAAAATATTGTGTAAATTGATATTTGTTAAACCCCATGGTCCTAGCTACACTGGATTTTCGTAGTGTACGTAGTGAAAGACGGTTTCGTTTCATGAAATTTCTAGTCCAATCTCACCTGCTAGTTTTGATTGCTTAGAAAATTGATGCTGGATACCATTTCTTTCTGCAAACTCATATGCCAGAAAACGAAGCGATTTTAGGTTAAGTCCATAGCAACGTAAGTCTAAAGCTTTACAATGGTCCACTATTTGCTTTTCCTGCTCTGAAGTAAATAAAGGTTGAAATCTACCCAAGAAAATAACGCTGCTGTCCACCTTTAGCCTCTTTCAAATGGTAGATTCATCACAGCCAAGAGTTCTACCTATTTCTCGTGTTGATAGACCTCTTTTCTTTAAATGTTTAGCCTGCATAAAAACATCCTCTGTAAATGGTCTCAGGTTTTCATTTTTTCTCTTGTACGTCCTAAAACAAAAACGTAATTTTTACAAACAAAAAAAAAACGTAATTTATACAAACTTTTAAAAAAACTTTATGAATTAGGTAAAATTCTAGATAATAAACAAAAACTTGCTTAATGACGCAAAAATCCGCATGCGGATCTTTGCCCCTTCCGGCATGTGGACGATGTTTGGAATAACCTAATCTCAAATTAAAGATTTTGTTTTTAAACATTATTTATAATAAACCGGATTACATAAATTAGTTAAAAGACTTTTAGAAAAATAGTTTAACACAAAGAATCTTTAAAAGAGTGATTAAAAAATTAGATTAGAACACCAAAATTTAAAACTTACCTCATATTTTCTTTAACTACCGCCGCACGAAGCACGTGTAAAATCTGCAGCACTGTTCGAAGGGTTCTGACCAATCCAAGGATAGTAAAAGGAGGTTGCATGGTAACTCTGACATTGACAGAATGAAATATGACGTGTGACGTCACCCAGGGGGTCAATTTTACGAATTGTTTGAAAACAAAATAGGAGAAGTGGTTTGGAGAATATATTTTGTTGTTAAATATCGTTAGTGCTTTAGTTTATGTTAATATCTTGAGATATAATATGTCTATAGATATTATTGAGTGATTTTTAGTATACAACTTGGACCCAAAACTCTTATACAAGTGTTAAGATACATTTAACGTGGTTGTGTCTTACTGGATTTTATTTCTGCTATATTATATAGAAAAGGTAACATTGGGATTAATGCAGGAAAAACAACTTAATTCAATTTTTTTATTGATTTAGATGACTGGTGGAAATATTTGTAGTGTAGCAATCTGCAAAAATAATTCAAAAATTCCAAGAAGGATGGAAGGAATTTAATGTTTTTATACATTTCCAAAAAATGTAAAAATTCAAAAGCAATGGATGAGCAAGTGTCATAGGAACGATAAGTGGTCCTGTTTATATAAAAGAGTTTGTAGTATACACTTTCGCATGGAAAATTATGAGGATGCTTTAAAAGCTAAACTATTAAATATACAACCTAAATGCTGAAAAGAGATGGTAAGTAGGTATAGTCATTTAAATTTTTAGTAAAAATGTGTTAATTCACTGATTTTGATTTTTTGATTTTTATAATTTACTGTTAATTACGTACAACTTAAAAGGTATCTATTTAATGGAATCATGTTTTAATATTTTTTATATTCCATTATATAATCCAGTAATGTAATCGGATGTTCCTTAAATATATTAAAGTTAAGGGGAAAACTACTAATTCTGATATATAAATCTTTAGTTGAATCTCTTTTTCAGCATGGTTTACTTGTTTGGAGGAATTTATAATAATCCACGACATGCATTATCCTCAATTCAAAATAATTAAAAAAAAGTTAATTGTATTCAACTTATTATTAAGATAGTATATTAACATATTTTAGTCACATGTATACACAAGAAAGAATCTAGTTCCAATTGTTCCATATGTTCCCCTACTTCCATACGTTTAGCTGCAATAATATTTTATGATTTCTGTAACAGTGCAGGTACTTATATCTCCCACATTTTTTAAAGATTGAATAAAATAAAGTTATTAAAAGTCCAAACGTATTTTTTTTAATATACATAGATGAATATATTTACAATCATTGCTGCTTTCCGAGCTCAAGGAGTAAAGAGAATGAATTTGAATGTAGCATTCTCAGTGACGTCATTCCCGCCATTAGATTCTCGACGCTGATTGGTGTAAAGTTACCAGACAACCTGGCTATTTTTAATAACCTTGTGACCGATCCATGTGTGAATCAAAGTAATATATTCGGTCTGCCATCTAGAAAGCGTGTGCGGATTCTTACCCAAAGCGGACTTTTGCCCCCACCTACCCTATATCTCAAGAAATAGTGTTAAACTATTTATATAGGAATCTTTATAGATGATAATTTGGATTGGAATGCTCATACAGATTACTTAAATTCTACACTTCCTACAAGTATATTTTAATACGCAACTTAGTTTATATGATTCCTAAAAGTACCCTTAGAATGTGCTACTTTGCACTACTCCATAGCCATTCAGAGTATTGAAAAGCTGTTTGGGATAATTCTTCTTACGCAGATCGAATATTTAAACTACAAAAACAGTAGTGAAGACTCCCCTCACTCTACATATACAGATTGAACGAAATAAATTCGGAACATACGAAATATTATGTATTTCGGCTCAATTTTGCTGTAGGTGGTTGGCCAACAAAAGGTTGTCAAATAATTATATTATAAAAATCCAATACTTCAGCGGGCTGCTGGATTCTGAAATCATAAAAATTGAAAGCTACACATAAATCTACGATTTTATTATGCTGTCAAACCAGTTATCGCTTCCTTAGACAAGCCCTTCTTTGAGCGGTGTTGCCAACCTCATTCCTTTAGATGTTTCTCAAATAAGGTGTTATCCATAAAATATTTACAAGAAAAAAAGAAAATAACTACAAACCATTAAGTTTATTTTTGTTATTAGTCTGTTGTAGTAGATTGGTAAATACAATGAAAAATATAGGCAAATATCCGATTTATTTAAAGATACGAAGAAGATATAACTCTCAAAAAGATCCGCAAATCGGATTATTACACGGCGATTGGCAACATTGTTACGCAAACAACATTGTTGCGAGACAGATAGTTGAACGATATTTTATACAATGTCTAAGCCCAGGTATGGATTTATTTTTGTCAAAGTTTTATATTGGTCCACTATTTCAAATGCAGTTCAAACAGATATATATTAAATTGTATGATCCGTTTTAAATTCGTTCAATCTGTATAAGATGCTGATTGAAATTAATGCCAACAAAGGTAAGTTTAACATAAACACCAACTTCCATGATCATGATACAAAATTCGACTGATGTTGATTGGTATACCTTTTTGCCAGATGAAGTAAAACGTATTCACTTGTTATCGTGTAAGCTTAAAATAAAATCACAGTTCTTAAAACATTGTTTCTATTAAAAAACGGAGTACCTAAGTACAGCTTTAACACAATAGTACATACTAGTTTGGTTAGAGAATGGTTGGTAATGTTTAAATTCGCAAAATTTTATATGTATGTATGTATGTAAAGATTTTCACTATTCCTTTGACTTGTCAAAAACAAAACTGTTTTTGTATGTTCACTAAATAAATTTTCCATTCTTACTCTAGAAAACTTTTTGTTTTTAGTTTTATGAAAAAAGTTCTGTATGTTTTAAAACCTAAAATACTATCATCAGCTACTCAAAAAATATAAATTGTGGATATTCTTAAATCTTACAATAAAATTTATATTTTTTGAAAAACCTCGCATATGACTGAAACATTTTAATATTTGATGATTGTATTTTAGATTTTAGAACATATAGAACTTTTTATAAAGAATCAATCGTCTTTTGTTCTCAAAACTAAAAATAAAAATATTTCCCGTATGGTGCCGACTTAATTGGACACCCTGTATAAAAAGAAACAATTTTTCGGATTACATATTGCTCGGTGTATATAAAAGTAAAACACATTTTATATAATCTTTTATCTTGTATAAAAATAAAGCTTTGGACAATGAAAAACATCGAGGCAAAAAAACCGACCTTTATGAAAAAACTTTTCTCTAAAAAAGTGTTTCGAACGCCAATGGATATGTATCTCGTGCTCTCAAAGGAAACAAAACTAGAACGATAAGACCTCTTACAAGAAAAACAAAAGAGAATTTAGAGCTCGGTTGAGCTTATATTTCATTAGTGACATGGATGTATGAAGGTTTTTACAACGGTAGCGTCGGGAGAAAGAAAAGAGATCCTTCTTTCAGATACATCTAGAAAAAAATATTTAGGGTTAAAAGAAAACGTGGTGTTGTTGTCTTTTATCATAAGTGCGGACTGTTTTTTCCAAAAAACCTTATAGAGGGTGATCGTAAATAAGAATACTTTTGAGTTGAAAAAATAGTTTTGTAAATATAGGGCCGATAATTTGTGACACAAAAAAATAATTGCTTATGGATCTCAAAAATAAAGATGCCACAACCTTCCGGCGGTTTATTGTTTCTTCTTTGGTCGCTTTGGACGGTTTAACCCGGGTGCTATCCACTTAGATGACTGTCGATTTGATTTAGGAGTGAAGTGATGAATCCATGTTTTATCTATTATGACATACCGATGCAAATACTCTGACTTATTTCGATTAAACATGTCTAAACTCCACCAAACCTTCAAAGAAAATCCACTCGAATTCCTTTGGGACCAAAAAGACCTTCTTATGCAGAGATACTTAGCATGGCTAACCTCACTTTTTCTCAATGTCGCCGACAACGTGGAGATTTAATTACAACATTTAAAATATTAAAATTCAATTTTGGAAATCTTGATGAAATGTTTACCATAAATCAAGATGAACGCCTTAGAGGTCATTAGTATATATATATATATATATATATATATATATATATATATATATATATATATATATATATATATATATATATATATATATATATATATATATAACAAGCGAGTCTTCTACAGCTGGCGCCGCTTCTCGCATCCTAATTTCTAGCGTTTTCTGTAGAAGCAATCTTCAGTTGTTAGATCTCTGGCGGTCATTGCATCGTCAACATCGTCTCTCCAGGATCGTCTTGGTCTATCTCGTTTTCTTCTAGTTGGCGGAATCCATTCTTCTATTTTTTTTGGCCATCTGTTTTCCGGCATTCTCTGATGGTGTCCATACCAGTGAAGTCTTTTGGCTTCGATTGTGTCTATTATGTCTAGATCGATTTCCATTTCTCTCCGAATATCTTCGTTTCTCACCCTATCAAGTCTAGTGAGCTGGCAACATCGTCTCCAATAGTTCATTTCCATGGCCTTAATTTTTGATTTGTTTCTTTGGTTTATTTCCCAGAGTTCGGGGCCGTACAGTCCAATACTTTCTATTATTGTTTTATAAATTCTTCTTTTATTTTCTTTTGTTATTTTTTTATTCCATAATAGACCGTGTAGCTGTCTGGTGGCTGATCTTGCTTGGCCAATCCTGGAATGTATTTTTTCGATACTTCCTGCTTTTGATGTTATTTGGACTCCCAAGTACTTAAAGTTGTCTGTTGGTTTTATAGTTCTCATTTCGATTTGTAGGCTTTCTCGTTTTTCTCCTACAACTAAGTACTCGATTTTTTGTATAATAATTGTGAGGCCCCATTTGGTGTACTCATCTTCCAGTTTTCTAAGCATGTAGCTTATATCACTCTCGTCTTCAGCTAGAATGGCTTGGTCGTCAGCGAAGTGCATCGTGTACAATCTATCATCTCCGATTAATATACCGATATTGCAGCACTTTCTTCTCCACAGTGAGAGTGCTTCATTTAGATATATTTTGAAGAGTGTAGGTGCTATGCAGCAGCCTTGCTTTAGGCCCTTACTAATAGGAATTTCTCTAGTTAATCTATTTCCAGTTTTAATGTTTACCGTCATATTTTTGTAGAGCTGTTGTACTGCTTGTATATTTTTTTTGCTTATTCTTTGTTTTCAATGCTACCCAAAGCATTGAAAGTGGTAAACTATCGTATGCCTTTGTCAGATCTATAAAAACTATATGAGTTGAAAGGTTGTGGGCTAATCTTTTCTCGATAACTTGCTTTAGAGAGAATATACTGTCCATACAGGATCTGCATGCACGAAAGCCATTCTGTTCTTCTACATCTGTCATCTCTTTTTCAATTTTATTTTTTATTATTTTTCCATACAGTCTTGAGAGTGAATTTATGGCACTTAGCCCCCTGTAGTTTGAACAATTCTTTCTATCCCTTTTTTGTAGATGTTGTTAATATGTGCTTTTGTCCACTCCGGTGGTAAGTCGTGCCTATTATAGAATAAGGTGAAGACTTACGCCAGTAATTCCCGTAATACTTGTGGGCTATGTTTTAATAATTCATTTGGTATACCTTGTCGTCTGCATGACTTCCGATTTTTTAGAGTTCGTATTGCATTCTCGACTTTCTGTAATATTATTTCATCGTCTTCACTGAATTGCAGTTTATATGTTGTTATACTGACGTTCGTGAATTGAGGTCTTGTTTCAGTCAAATGTTGTGAGTAGTGTTCGATCCAAGTTTTTTTTTCTAATTAATCTATTTTACTCGTTTCTTTTCTGTTTGTTCTCAGATTTTTTACCGTTTTCCAGGCTTCTCTTGATCTTGTTGACCCTATATATTTGTTGAGTTCTTCGCATTTACTTTCCCAGGAAATATTTTTTGCTTTAGTTACTAATTTTTTCGCTTCTCTGTTTGATCATTAGTTTAACCTCAGGTCATTAGTTTAACCTTAAAAAAGAAAACTTTTCTTCAAGATCAAGACAGAACATTGTCACTGCTTCCTCTATCAATTCGTTCAAAAACAGACATGACCGTTAAACCAGGTATCAAAAGCTTCCAGTTGTCTCATTAAGTCAACATTAATAGTCCAGGCTTTGACACCATAAAGAAAAATATAGTGGATATAACATTTTACCATCCGATATTGGATTTGCAGATTGAGTCTTTGGTTACTCAAAAATTTCCTCATCTTCAAAAAGGCTGCTCTCGATTGCTTTCTTCTTAAGCGAATTTCTGATTACGAATTCAGATCTTCCATAATCCAGACTCCTAAGTATTTAATTTTGTCCACTTGCTCAATATCTTCATCTTTTTTCTCGATCCTTGTAATAACTTTGGCCCTCTTACTGATAACCATGGAGTCTTCTCTTTAGACATTCCATAAAAATGTTATGTTATACTTTGTCGAAAGCTTTCTCATAGTCTATAAACGTAATGAAAATATCTTTTTGTTAGTATCGACATTTTTGGGCAAGAGTTGTGAAACTATACAGAGCTTCTTCTGTTCCGATACCGTTATGAAAGCTAACTGTCTGTCCATTACTTATATCCGCTTGGCACTTTCTGAATATTCTTGCATGTATAATCTTTAAAAATGTTTTTAATAAGTGTGACATTCTTCTTCTTCTTTTGGCATCATAACCCTGGACGGGTCTTTGCCTGTCTGGCTATGTCCTTCCATTCAGATCTCTCTTGTGCCTTCTTCTCCATTGTCTTATGTTCATTGTTTTCACGTCGTCTTCCACGTCATCCAACCATCTCGTTCTAGGCCTTCCTTTTTTCGCCTTCCTATGGGCTTACATTGTAATATTTTCCATTTCCATTAAGCTGATTTTCCATTAAGCTGATAAATATATAGTAATTACAGTGTTTGAGGTTCTTGGTTTTTAGTAGCGGAACAAAGGTCGATAGCAGCTATTCTGTAGGTATCTCACTAGATTTGTATATGTTGTTAAAGAGTATAGTTATTGCACCTAAATTGTCTTCGTCTATAAGTTTAATCAGCTCGATATGAACTTCATCTGGCCCAGGACCTCTGCCAGATTATTATAGCATGTTGGACTTCAGATTTTAATATCATTGGAGCTTCCTCGTTATCAATTTGTGTTGGTTCCGTTCTTGTGTCCATGAAAAGATCTTTAATATATTTAGTCCATACTTATTTAATTTCAATTGGGTTATTAATAGGTTAAGAATAATCAGTCAAGAATCTTTAACTAGTATTGTTTACGGTTGAGTTCCTTATTTTGAGTTATCGCAATTATTACTTGGCAATATTACACACGGATTATTTCCACCCTTGAACCGGTGCAAATCGTACACCTTGAATAGAAATAAAATAATTTAATTATTCATAAATTCTGAATTATATTTAATCAGAGTTAGCGCCGAATATGCAAAAATTAAATATTATTTAATGTTCATCAGTATTTAGCTAACCGCAATAATTCACTCATTTTAAAATCGGTTAACGAAAATTGTTTAAAACCTCGATCAATTAAACACAAACGGGTTCAATATATTACAGACAAAGTTTTGATGAAAATTGCTTCTAATTTTTACATTATAATTTATAACCGTTCTATGCCACCCGAATAAAAATAGTTATCCGCAACAATTCATTCTAATTTGTTTATCGTATCTATACGAAATTACATGATGTATACTTAATATTGTTCTGAAGCTATTTTCTTGTGGCATTGTAAATTAATTACTATTAAGTTGGGAATAAGCCACAATTAAAGATAAAAATAACGTAACATATAAAATCAGAATTTTGATGTTTGTTGAAGGTAAACTAAATTCACGAACAAATACTTACAATGTCGGGATAGTATTATGAGGTTTTTTTTCCTGGTTTTTCCCTCATAATTTACTATGGAATCACTAACAGGAGAATTTTACTGTCATCATGTCATGTGTTTGTCTTTTTAAAGACGAATTACATGCTATGATTTTTTTCTGACGGATATTCTCAAGTTAAAGTTGATTTCATGTAATCGAATGAACTATCTTATAAGTAAAGTCGTCCCAGGAGCGCAACTCAACAATACTGGCAATATCATTTTAAAGTCGTCTACTTTAAAATACATAATGTATGTCTGAATTGTCAATATAAATGAGTCAGATAAAATTAAAATATTAGAAGAATTTTTCACTATGTAACAAAAAACAAAATTTGTTTAATTTACTGTTTGTATTTTGAGAACGATTTCCGAAGTGGAAATTGAAACGTCAATAAACGTATTTTTATCATTAATTGTGGCTTATTCCCAGCTTAATAGTAATTAATGATGTATACTAGTAAACAATTAGACTAAAGATGTCATCTGGAATGAGATGGACTTGGAAATGCACATACCGATACGAAAAAAGTGTATAAAAATGATGCATTTTCCAAGCCATGGATCAGTCAAGCCTAGCTTTACTATGGTCCCCACGTAGGGTGTCCTTCGTCTGGGGGCTTCCTACACGGGGCTCTGCTCCCTACTTGTCCTAAGATTCTTTTGCTAGGACCTTGTTCCTACTACAAAACCGAGTTTTATTTAACCATCCTACCAAATTAGATGGAAACGCAGAGGCAACTTCGGATTGACTAACCGAAGCCCTCTGTAGAGCACCTAGAGAGCTGAGATGGATTTCTTGTGAAGACCCTAACCTCCCTATGGTGACATGGCGCCCAACTAGAGAAACAGGAGCCTACGACACAGGCTCCCACTGAAGTTCAGCTAAGAAGCTCCACACCAGCAGCTAATGGTATCATCGACCGATTCTGCAGTTCCTGACACCGTCCAGCGTCGGAGATTTCAGCGACCGAGAAGTCACCGAAGCCACCAGTCCCAGAAGATGCTAAGGCCCCCGGAGTAGCCACGGAGTCACTCCCTGCCCTATGGTGACATGGCGTCCAACTAGAGAAACAGGAGCCTACGACACAGGCTCCCACTGAAGTTCAGCTAAGAAGCTCCACACAAGCAGCTAATGGTATCATCGACCAATTTTGCCGTTCCTGACACCGTTCAGTGTCGGAGATTTCAGCGACCGAGAAGTCGACGAAGCCACCAGTCCCAGAAGCTACTGAGGCCCCTGGAGTAGCCACGAAGTCACTCCCCGCCCTATGGTGACATGGCGCTCAACTAGAGAAACAGGAGTCTATTAATATAGAGATACAGGATAGGGAAAAAGGATAATAATAAAAATAGTATGTTACAAAAAAAATTGGAATTCTTTATTTTATTTTAAGAAGAATAAAACAATTATTATCAATCAGCATAAATAAATACAATAAAATTTACACAAAAAGAATATTTTAAGTCTTCTTACAGACAAAACCACTTTAAAGCCAATTTCAATGAATATCTTTAAAACTTTTTATTTATCTGATTTTTTTAATATTTACTTTATTGCAAAAACAAAACTTAAAAACATTTTACAAATGAAGTCTACTCTTTAGTTAAGATGGTAACGACAATGATGTCAACAAAATTCATTTACAGTTACAAAACTTTCAATTCTGAACAGAAAATCACTGACCTTTTCTTCGTAGATTGTATTTAGACCATACCCAGAATCGTCCACGCTCCACAGCAATGTGATCTGCCACTATTCGCCTCGGCTTTCTTCTTTTCGTATCTGCAATCCTCCTGCAGCGATTGTACGAAACACCTGATTCAATTCTCCAACAATTAACACTTTAAATTTAATTCTCTAAACACTCAGCTACTTCTCAATGACACAAGGACCTCTTTCTGTCAACTTCATGCCGTCAAACTATTTCCTACGTATTCCAGAAATTGCCCACTTTAGATCCAAGGATATCTTTTCATCGACTTGTAATCTCCTTCCACAATTATGCGAACTTCCTTTCACAATGTCGGTATCCAAACTCCCGAACACACTCTCTATCGAGACGCGATCTTTCCTTTCGACGATCAAATGACAACTGCGCATCTCTCTCATACATCGACTGTCAAATCCACCATTCACAAAAAAATTGTCCAATCAAAAAGCTTTATTTTGTTTACAATCATTAAGAAAAAACACCCATTACTGTTTCCTGAGAAACTAAAATTTTTGCTTTAAAACTGGCTTTCCCTTTGGTTACTAATACATAATTCATTTCTATTACAAAAGGTTAAATATATATATATATATATATATATATATATATATATATATATTATATATATATATATATATATATATATATATATATATATATATATATAATTCTTTGGAGGGTAACGTTCGGGAAAGCGTCAAAACAAGGATCAGCTAGAGATGGTATAAGCCAGTTTGGTGTAGAACTTTATTCTAAATGTGAAATTTTCGGTGATATGTTGTCACCTTCATCAGCACCTAAATGGAAAACCTATTATAGTACAGTGGTGGAAATCAACATTTAAAAACCTACATTGAAAATGTTCAGTTGGTCCTAGTGGTAAAGAACACTGTCACAAACATGTTAAAAATATTAAAAAATACATTTAAAATTTTGAATAAAAACATTACAACACAACAGGGTAGTTTTTCAAATACAAACACAACAAAAAGTCTAAAATTTACAACCTACAAAAACTGCAAATAGAAAAGAAGAATTAATCTTCTTTTTTGATGACATATTTCTGTCAACATCCGGGTGTCATATGTAACGAGGTTATAATTTTCACTTTTGCACCTCACAACCACATGGATACGAAAAGAAAGAGCCCTAGGCAACATAATCAGCAAGGAAATGAAGTCTCCTCTAAAGCACAGGTAGGTAATCTATGCATGTCATGATAAGTTCCCCACATTTTCCAGCCTGTTACTTCTTGTCAAGTCCTGTTGAAGTAGAAAGGAATAAATACAACTTAAGTTTTCAACATCTTTCTTACAGTTCATAGGAGAGCTGCAGTTATGGATGTAGCACATTTCTATGAAGTTTCTCTTAAATTGGTTGTCAACCCTCTTTAGTACTTGCACATTTTCATAGTTAGCAGTGTGTCCAGTATTCTTAATATGTTGGCTAAAGGCTGTGCTGGTGGGCTTCCTCACAACATCACTCCTGTGCAAAGCTATTCTTTTTGAGAGTTTCTGGCTGGTTTGACCGACATACACTTCTGAACAAGAACCACATGGAATAGAATACACTACATTGAAGTTATCCAGTTTTTTAACTCTTTCTGTCAGGTGAGTAAAGTATGTCCCTAATCTTTTGTAAACAGAATTTGCTATCACTATGTTGAACTGTCTGAAAAGGTTTGTGATCTGTGGTGATAAACCTTTGATGTAAGGCAATCTCCCATAGAACACTTCTACTGTTTCTCCTTCTAATGTTTGTCTTTGGTGTGTTCTAACTGTTGGCATATCTTGAAATAGCAATTTATTAAGAAGCATCTTAGGGTTCAGACAGTTCAACATAGTGATAGCAAATTCTGTTTACAAAAGATTAGGGACATACTTTACTCACCTGACAGAAAGAGTTAAAAAACTGGATAACTTCAATGTAGTGTATTCTATTCCATGTGGTTCTTGTTCAGAAGTGTATGTCGGTCAAACCAGCCAGAAACTCTCAAAAAGAATAGCTTTGCACAGGAGTGATGTTGTGAGGAAGCCCACCAGCACAGCCTTTAGCCAACATATTAAGAATACTGGACACACTGCTAACTATGAAAATGTGCAAGTACTAAAGAGGGTTGACAACCAATTTAAGAGAAACTTCATAGAAATGTGCTACATCCATAACTGCAGCTCTCCTATGAACTGTAAGAAAGATGTTGAAAACTTAAGTTGTATTTATTCCTTTCTACTTCAACAGGACTTGACAAGAAGTAACAAACTGGAAAATGTGGGGAACTTATCATGACATGCATAGATTACCTACCTGTGCTTTAGAGGGGACTTCATTTCCTTGCTGATTATGTTGCCTAGGGCTCTTTCTTTTCGTATCCATGTGGTTGTGAGGTGCAAAAGTGAAAATTATAACCTCGTTACATATGACACCCGGATGTTGACAGAAATATGTCATCAAAAAAGAAGATTAATTCTTCTTTTCTATTTGCAGTTTTTGTAGGTTGTAAATTTTAGACTTTTTGTTGTGTTTGTATTTGAAAAACTACCCTGTTGTGTTGTAATGTTTTTATTCAAAATTTTAAATGTATTTTTTAATATTTTTAACATGTTTGTGACAGTGTTCTTTACCACTAGGACCAACTGAACATTTTCAATGTAGGTTTTTAAATGTTGATTTCCACCACTGTACTATAATAGGTTTTCCATTTAGGTGCTGATGAAGGTGACAACATATCACCGAAAATTTCACATTTAGAATAAAGTTCTACACCAAACTGGCTTATACCATCTCTAGCTGATCCTTGTTTTGACGCTTTCCCGAACGTTACCCTCCAAAGAATTGTATTCTTAGCGTCGTTATACACACTCTATTTATATATATATATATATATATATATATATATATATATATATATATATTTTACACAATTTTGACAAATTTTATCGCCAAATTTTTGGAACTCCTATGGGATCCACGATTTCTCCTATTCTAGTCAACTTTGTTCTAGACGACCTTATTAATGAGAGTATCAAGAAGTTAGATTTCCAGGTTCCCTTTGTAAAACGGTATGTCGACGATCTGATTTTAGCAACCTCGTCGAACAAGACGGATGACACTTTATCAGTTTTTAACTGCTTTGATCCTCACCTACAATTTACATGTGAATTGGAGGTTGAGAACAGTATCCCGTTTTTAGATATGCGAATTATTCGCACTCCAGATAACAGATTAGTCACTACCTGGTACAGAAAAGAAATGGCTAGCAACCGTTTCTTAAACTACCATTCGACACATCCAATCAGATATAAACTTAACCTGGTACAAGCCCTCAGCCTTAGAGTACACATGTTGACACATCCGCTTTACAAAGAAGAATCTCTCAATCTACTGAAGTCTATTCTCATAGATAACTCCTATCCGGCATCCATTATCAATAAATTTCTATATTCCAAAAGCTATGGGCAGTCCATCACTGAAACACCCAACGGGCTAACATTAGCGTCCATTTCTAACAGAATACAAATGAATGAGTCCCCTCTCACTCCTGAACAAACCATAAAATATGCTTCGCTCCCGTACTTCCCACAAATCACGAACAAGCTAATCAAACTTTTCCAAAACTTACCTGTCAAAATAGCTTTAAAAAACACCAGAACCGTAGGAAAGTTATTTTCTAAGACAAAAACTCCATTGGCCCCTCTAGAACAAACTAACGTCGTCTATCATGTACCCTGTGCGGAGTGCAACTCCTGCTACATTGGCCAGACCAGCCGTTCTCTTCAAGGTCGACTAACGTCCCATAAAAGCGACATTAGGATTTCAAAACCATCCTGTGCCCTTGCACAACATGCCATTTCAACCAAACACAGTATCGACTTCACTAATACCAAAATACTGTGCAAACAAAAAAATTATCATAAGCGTTCTATCCTTGAAATGTGTCAAATTCTTAAACATCCATCATCCCTAAATAAAAGAACCGACATCGACAACTTGAGCCAGATATATCACTCTCTCATCATACACAACAAATAATAAAAAAAAAAACCTTACAAGATAGTAACTTCATTCCCCTTCTTCTTTCCCTATTTTAAAATATTTTTTTTTGTTTTTTTTTGTTTGTTTGTTTGTTTTTTAAAGACAAGCGAGGAGGAAGAGAAAAAAAAGAAAAAAATATTCCTTTTTGAAAAATAGGGCTGTCCCCGTTCTGTTTACTAACTTTTTTAATAATTGTACCTCACTG
This sequence comes from Diabrotica balteata, assembly GCA_918026665.1. Taxonomy (NCBI): domain Eukaryota; kingdom Metazoa; phylum Arthropoda; class Insecta; order Coleoptera; family Chrysomelidae; genus Diabrotica; species Diabrotica balteata. The sequence continues at coordinate 30,453,274 of OU898284.1, forward strand.
CTTTCCAAAGAAACATATGTACGACACATGCCACATGTGCAAATATGACAGCCTACAACCGATAGAAAACAATCCAAGAGATTATTGTGTTGGATCTTCGAAAGAGCTTACACCCACATTGAGATGAAGCCATCGGTAAAAATTAAATAAACAATAGTGCTCTTTCAGTTTTTTCTTGTGTGTTTTTTGTTTCGATTCTATCGTTTAGTTTTTAAGTTTTTAATGTTAAGTTATCGTAGAGTGTTTTTAACATCTTTAAAAAAACCTACAAATTGTTTTTGTAAGTATGAACCCTTTTGGTTATTTACTTATATTTTAAATCGTTTTATTTTTATTTGTAGTGAACTGATGATGCTTTTGAAAACAAAAAAGCGAAACGTATTCAATTAAATCAATGAAGTAGTTGACGACTTTCATTTGCCTATTATTGACCGATACAACCTCTTCTATTCAACTATTGAATATTTTTTAAATATATATATATATATATATATATATATATATATATATTATATATATATATATATATATATATATATATATATATATATATATATATATATATATATATATATATATATATATATAATAGCACTACGAGCCTAGTAGGCCCATGGCTTGAGCTGTTATTGTTTTCCATTTCTTCCTATTAGTAGCCTTGTCCTTCCATCTTTCTATTCCCAGTGTTTCTAGGTCTTTCTCTACTTCTTGCTTCCATCTACTTCTAGGCCTTCCTCTCCTTTTTTTTGTACCCATTGTATGCATCAGAATCATTTTTGGTACTCGAGAATTTGTCATTCTTTCTATGTGCCCTAGCCACCTGAGTCTCTGAGCCTTTACTACTCCCACTATACTAGGATTCTTGTACATATCTTCTAATTCTTTATTTGTTCTTCTTTTCCATGTATTGTCTACTATCTTGCCTCCAAATATCTTTCTCAAAACCTTCCTTTCCCATATTTCGAGCATACCTGTTTCGCCTTTGTTCAGTGTCCACACTTCACTGGCGTAGGTTACCACTGGTTGTATAACTGTTTTGTAAATTCTTATTTTGGCATTCCTAGATATCTGTTTACTTTTTAATAGCCTGTTTAATGAGTACACGCATCGGTTTCCTGCCATTATTCTTGATTGGAGCTCCTCTCTAATATTTGGTTTGCATGTGAATATCGACCCCAGGTATGTAAATCTTTCCACTGCTTCAAATATATATGCTTTTTCACCCTCTACTTCTATTTTTAGATTTCTTCCTTTTTGTTCACTGTCATCTATCCATTCCATGTATTTTGCCTTACTTTCGTTGATGGCTAAGTCTATTTTCTTTGCTCTCTATCTAGCCTCTTTACTACTTCTTGTAGCTTCCATTTGCTTCATGCCAGTATTACTACATCGTCAGCAAAGGTTAGACATTGGTGCTTTCTTTGGTATAACAATCCCTCTCTGTTGACATTTGCATCTCGTATGACCTTCTTCAAACACAAGCTGAATAGTATCGATGATAGGGGATCTCCTTGCCTTACTCCTTCACTGACTTCAAATTTTTCCAACATTATATTATAATGTCTAATGTACAAATAATGAAAATATTATAATGAGTATGGGCTTTCTAATAATATATAAAAAGATTTTACCTGCGTGTGTTTAAAAATCAGTTGTTGACAGGCAAAACTTTCTGTTAATCTAATCTTATCTTAATCTAATACATACATTTTGTTTACCAGGATGTCTTGAAAATTTATTTAAATGGTCTATTTATTTATTTTTATTTTTCTCTTTGGCTCAGAAAAAGAAGTATGACACTATAAACTTTGTCTCCCAATTTTTTATTTTTATCAAAATGTAGAAAAAATTTAGAAAGCTTAAAGTCACCTTATCCTTACATCTGGTCAAAACTCTCGGTAGCTCGTAATCCAATAAGCATATGTACGAAGTTCCTTGGGAATAGTTCATGACTATTGTATCACAGGGTGGGAAGTTTATATAATAGAATATTTTCTTGCTAAGAGTTGTTTGGAAACTTTCGGTAACTCACAAGATAATGGCTGCTCTCCGGAAATCTGAACTTAGGGTAAACAATCCACTACGGTATTATTGAATTTGAAATTCAATTTGCAAAGTAAGATTTTCACTAAGGCCGTCGTTTTAAATTGATTTAAAAATAACAGGATTTGTTGGCGTTTGGATAATACCCTGGATTTTTTTGTTAAAATTTTAGAAAGTATCCAATTTATTTTCAGGAAGAAAAAGAAGGCAAATTTGTTGTGAAATGTATGATGGGAATCTACTATTTTAATGGGAAATAACCACCAGTTTAATTGATAATACGTTTATTTTGATGTTGTAATTTACATTTCGCAAATTATTTTAAAAATTTCTTTTAATTTAATTTTACCTGCCTTATGCTGTCTTAAAAAAAGTAAATAAACATCAAAATATTTAAGCGGAAGAAATTATTTTAAAACATATTTACCTAATGTGTTATTTCAACAAACAAACGCAGGATGCGTTTGCATAAAAATGTTTTCAAAACATTTCGCGTGTTTAAAATTACTCGCAGAGTTGTAACACACCTGAAAATAAGCAATAATAAAAACATGAAAATATGCATGATGGATGTTTTCCCCGAAATGACTTTTCAATCGATTTAGGACAGTAACGTCTCATTTTAGAGTGACCAGAGTACCGGTACATATATATATATATATATATATATATATATATATATATATATATATATATATATATATATATATATATATATATATATATATATATATATATATATATGTATATTGTAATGCAAACAGAAATACAATAAATTAGCATAAGAATTAAGTTTAAGAAGTTTTTTTTATTTTATTTAATATTAGATATATTTAAGTCAGCCTTGTGTATATACAACCAGATATACACTGTTAATTAATAAATTTATTTAAATAGTAATTAAAGACATAATTTATAAGTTATATACTAGATAATATTATTAAAAAAATAATTATATGAGGGTATTTTTAAGAATCTAGCATATAATAAATGTTAAAATTTTTTTTAATAATTATAAGTCAGCCATATGTATATGCAACCAGATATACACTGTAGTGTCAAAGTCAAAAAGGAGTTTATTTTATTTGGAATGTTAATTTAAAATATAATTGCAGTATGTAAAATAGTGATAATATATTTCATATAAATGTTTAAGTTACATATAATAGTGTAATTCTGATCTGGAGAGCCTAAAGTCAAGTAAATTGTACATGTAGACCAGAGAAAATTCTAGAAATGTCAATAGGACTATTTGCATAATACATCATAGACAAAAACCATTCCATTTATTCCAGAATGTTCAGATAGAAAAAATAGAACGATTCGAACATTATTTATTGCTAGATTATTCTGGAACCATGAAAAAGATATATAAACCGTGTAATTTGGAGCAGTTAGTCAGTCAGTTAGTAGCAGTTAGTTCAGTTAGATCAGTCAGTAAAGTTAGACTTCAAGAATTTAGTTACAAGAAGATTATTAATTGAGTTAAAGTAGTTAGTTAGAAGAAATTAAATCAGTTAGTTACAGATTAGGTTTAGTTACAAGTTCAGTTAGAGGAGTTAATCAGTTAGTTAGTGGAGTTAGTTAGAAGAAATGAAGTCAATTACAGATTATGATTATTAAGTGAATTAGTTTGAAGCTAGAAGAAGGCATTGATTAAGTTAAATGAATTAATTAAGTCAAATACAGTTGGAGATTAATTATTACTACAGTAATATAGTGACAGTATGAAGTTAATTCATTGAAGTAAGCATTCAATAATACAACCACAAGATCCAGTATATTTGAAAGTACATTATATGGAAATTACAAGGATTTAAATTTATATATTTATATGGTGAGTGGAGATAATTAAGAAGAAACATATTAAAATTGTTGGATAACCAAGGCTGAGTAAGAAAATATCGAGTGGTGATAATAACTTTAATTTTGGAAAAACTTTAGGCGTTCAGTGACAGAAAGGTACCAAATTTTGTTAATAATTTAATAATTGTAAGAATTTCAAATTTTAGATAGATTGTTTTAAATTGATATTGCTTATATTAGATAGATAGGTTTGTTTTGTAATAGTTATAATAAAGATAATTTAAAAAAGTACTTACAAACTAATTCTTTGAGAACCGCGATAAAAACCCTATACTTACATATATCATTCAAATTTACTCATAGCTCATACAGAAACAACATATCATAACAAATATATATATATATATATATATATATATATATATATATATATATATATATATATATATATATATATATAGCGAGTGTTTGCAACTTTAATTTTGTCGCTTCTCGCATCCCAATCGCCATAATTTCTTATCGGCCCAGTCTCCTTCTTGAAGACCTCTATTTTCCATTTCTATATGAATATTGGATATCCATTTCTTTCTTGGCCTTCCCCTTTTATTTCTCTGTGTAGGTCTCCAGTTCCAAACCTTTCGTGGTATCCTTTCTTCGTTCATCCGTCTCAGGTGTCCATACCATTTTAATTGTTTTTCGGCTATCGTATCCATTATTGTGTTCTTTACTTTCATTCTCTCTCTTATGTTTTCATTTCTTATGTGGTCAAACAAAGTTAACCCGGAACATCTTCTCCAGTACATCATTTCCGTTGAGAGGAGTTTTTGTGACATATTATTGTTAAAGACCCACACTTCTGACCCATACGTCAGCACCGGCTGAATCATAGCCTGATATATATTTTTCTTTGTTTTCTTAGTTAAAGTTTTATTCCACAGGATCGGATGTAGTGTTTTTATCATGTTTTTTCCTTTTCCTATTTTTCTTGTTATATCTTTGTCGTCTCTCCCGTCTTCGCTTAGTGTAACTCCGAGATATTCGTACTGATCAACGTTTTTAATTAATCCGCTTTCTGTTTCCATGTCTTGACCGATGCCTAGTATATTCATGTATTGTGTCTTTTCGGTATTAACCTCTAATCCCCATTTTTTGAATTCGTCTATTAGTTTGTTTATCATGTACGTCATATCTTGTAGGTCCTCGGCAAGAACTACCTGGTCGTCTGCGAAGAGGATTGTGTATATAGGAGTGTCATTTACGCATATGCCCATTGGGCTGCATTATATATATATATATATATATATATATATATATATATATATATATAATATATATATATATATAAATAAGGATCACTCGAAGAGTGGCGGGTTTTTCGGTCAAAAATTGGAGAAAAAAGACAAAGATGATGGCTACTTCATCTATTTATTGAAAACGTTTCGCTATCCAATTTGATAGCATCATCAGTTCATCTAAAAAAAAAAACAATATGAAAAACCTAACATCCAATGAAAAGTTATTAAGTATGTTACCTCAAAAAGATATGTAGCAGTCAGTGATATTAACAATTGTAAAGAAGCTTACGACAATGGACATTGTATAATTATGTTGTATAAACAATAAATAGAACTAAATATAGTTAACAATTTTCATAAAATTAGCATAGCAAAAAACATGTGGTAATTGTACATGTATGTAAAAAAATTTTAAGTATAAACTTATCATATATAAAAAACACAATTAGTGTGAAAAAGAACTAAAAGATCCAAGAATGCACTTCCAACAGTAAATCAATAAATAAGATTTCATTTTAACTTTATTAAAATTCTTAAATTTTTATTTATCGACAAGACCACTCCCTCGGGATACAGAATCTTGGTGTTTGCCAGCAACAAAGCTAGGGAGATTTTGGTTAACAGTAAGGACACTGTATTTATAGATGGAACAGGCAGTGACTGGTGCTTTAGAAAATTATTTTCCCGAAGCTAAAATTTTTGGTTGTAATTTTCATTTCAATCAATGTATATGGAAAAATGTTCAAAATATTGGACTTGTTTCTGAATACATACAACACCACATACAACACAGTTGAGGACAACCCCATAGAACAGGTGATGCAATTCAGATATCTGGGCATAGATATATCAAGCACCCACGACCCAGTAAAGGACCTGAGGAGTCAGATCAACAAAGAATCTGCACTGTCAGGATGTCTGCGGGAGATAGTCTGGTCAAATCCGTATATGCGCACAGATAGTAAAATTAGAATCTATAAGACTTGCATACGACCGATCATGACATATGGCATAGAAGTGCGCGAAGATACCAACAAAACGAAACAGATGAGAAATACAAACATTAGAGAGCAGTGCAAAATTCAAGATATTGTAAGATGGGGAAGGCAGCGCGAGAGGATGTGGTACAACCATGTAAGACGAATGGATGAGAATAGACTCCCAAAAATTGACCTAGAAAACAATCCGCCCGGTTCAAGATCCCCCGGAAGACCACCTAAAAGATGGAGGGATAGTTGGCAATCTACCTCCCAAGAAATTAACCAGATGCAGCTTCAGAATTAAACAGATCGAAAGATCTACAAAAAGTAGAAGAAGAAGAAGAAGTTTCTGAATACACTGACAACGAAGAGATACGTTTGTACATAAGAATGTGTGCTGCGTTAGCGTATCTACCCATAGAAGATATCGATGATGGCTGGTTATGCATTCAAGAAACCTCTCCTATTTCTGAAAAAAAAAAAAAAAAAATGGAACAGTTTTATGACTACTTTGTCAAATAATGGTTAGAAAATACTCACATTACCAAGGAAATCTGGAATTGCCATGATCAAAAACATCGCAGTAATAACGTTTTAGATAGTTGGAATCATCGTCTGAATACAATAATAAGACTACATTCCAATGTATTCCAATTAGTCAAATGCCTGGTTAGAAGCAGAATATTGTGATCACCTTAATGATCGATTTACTTTCAATCTAGAAGGAAAGCGGCTTCGAAAACATATATTAATTTTGATGAAAGAATATCCAAAACTTTACAGAAATATAAAGATACAAGGGACTTAAGGTTGTGTTTAAGGACATTGGCATATATCCAGAAGCTGCAATAAATAGACAATTTTTTATTCCCAAGAATTTTTTGTATTTTACTGTATATAAAGTTTGAAAAAAAAATAAAAAAAAAAAAAAAAAAAAAATAAACAAATTAAAAAAAAACAAAAAAAAATTAAAAAATAAAAAAAAACATTCAAATGTTTAATATATGTATTACTAAACACGCCAATGTTTATATTATGTATAAACTATGACAGTCCTAAGCCTGAATGAAAGTGTTAAGGGAAGATGGTTTATTTTTATTTTTTTATAGTTTTATGATTTTTTAAAACTAATTTTACTAGCCTAACCGTTACCTGATCGTTATGGTAGAATAAAATTAAACGTCGATTACAAGAGAGCGCAAAACGGTCGATACAAGAAAATAATTAGCTATACTATCTCCATTAAGAAAGTGTTAGAGCGCAAACCGGCCGATTTCAGGTAAGGGCGCAAAACGGTCGAGCGCATATCGGCCTACACCAATCCATATATCTTAAAATAAAGATAAGGAATGTTCATGATATTGTAGTATTTTTATTAATCTAATTTATTGTCTTTATTTATTATCAAATGTTCTATTTATAACACTTACAAATTTATTAAAGTCCTAATTACTAATTTATTTCACAATATTAATTTATATTTATTTCCGCGTACACTTATATTTTCGGACTCAAAATAACTCGATATTCAAAACTAAAACTCTTTACATAAAATGTCCCATATATCATCATCACAGTCATTAACATCTTAGTAGATGTGTTGTGGTTCATAATTGGGCTTCAGCAGCTCGGACAGTTTGATTGATAATATTTCTCCACTGGTCGCGGTCATCAGTTATATGTATTGCCTCAGTATACTGTTTATTGAGAAGCTTTTTAGTAATGTCCGCCCATCGCTGTGGAGATCTTCCGCGTTGGCGTTGAGTCTGAGGCCTTCCTTGGACCACCAACCGCTCCATTTTGTGATCACTTCGATGGATATGGCCAAAGAACTTTAAAATTCTAGAGTAAACGGTACTGGAGAGACGCTGATCCGGTTTAATTTCATCCAGAACCGAGATATTTGTACGGCGAGCCGTCCATGGAATTCGAAGCAGGCGTCTCCATGTCCACATTTCAAAGGCGTCTATACGTCGTCGATCTGATTCTTTGACTGTCCATGTCTCGCATGCATAGTAAAATATGGAAAAGACCAGAGTTGAAACGAGTCTCTTTTTGTTTGTCATAGTAATGTGACGATCACGCCAGACCCCGTTTAGTTCACTCATTGCTGCTCTTGCTAGTTGAATGCGTCTTCTAATTTCGGATTCACAACTGCCTGTGTTGTTAACTAGAGCTCCAAGATATATCATAGATGAGACTACCTCGCATCCCGCAATAGTTTGGGTTTCAGGAAACTGTTGTTGGCGATCAATAACCATGATTTTGGTTTTGTTGTAGTTAACCATGAGTCCAAATTTAGCACTTTCTACCTCGAGTTTTTTTAATAATTTAATAATTTCTTCTGGAGTAGAGGCTAGAAGTGTAGTGTCGTCTGCGAAACGCAAGTTAGATATCTTAACACCACCTAGGTTTACTCCTCCCTCCCAACCATCCAAAACTCTGCGCATTATGAACTCCGAATAGATGTTAAATAATAAGGGAGATAAAACGCATCCTTGGCGTACTCCCTTCTCCAAAGTGCATTTGTCAGACAGATATCCGTCCATTCGAATATATGCCAGGTTATCTTGATACAGTTTGCTAATAAGGTGAGTCAAGTGTTTAGGTACACCCATTGTCGTCAATATGTTCCATAGTTTGTCCCATCTAACATTATCAAAGGCCTTTGTATAATCGACGAAACATATAAATATCGGGATCTGGTATTCTCTGGCTTTTTCTATGATGTTTCGTACATTAAGGGTTTGTTCTCTAGTACCTCTGCCCTTTACAAATCCAGCCTGCTCAGGTGCTATTTGCCAACTTATGAAGTTTTCTAGACGCCGTTGCAGTATGTAGAGGATCACCTTACTGGCGTGTGATATTAGAGCTAATAGCCTGTAGTTGTCCCATATATATATATATATATATATATATATATATATATATATATATATATATATATATATATACTAAATATCCGTATTCTCGAAGGATCGATGACCTTCTCCACTAGAACGGAATTCCATCGAATGCAAACAGGTTTTTTAGCGTAGGAGCCCATGGATCTTCTTACTAGAAACTTCTGCCGGCAGGTATATTTATGATATAGAAAAGACGAATGGGTAAAAAATAATATGTTTACAGTTATGATCATAATATTTATCGTAACAATATGTTAGTAGTAAAATAAAAATGGACACAACGGAACTCAATACATGAATATTTCAAACTCTCTTTTTTCTTCGCTTCTTTTGCCATAATCGTATTTTCAGGTTTTTTAGTTAATAAATGTTTCAAAGCATCATGCTCAAATTAGTAGAATTACATCGCTTTCACTCAAATCCTGTTTTTGTACTTCACTGTGAATACGACTAAGAGACGAGACCATTGGTTGTAATATGCAAATTTCCATGAACAAATACAGAATGTTTTCATCAATGAATATCCTCGGACGTCCCGACTTTGTAAAATATTTATTCATTGAAAATAAAACTGTTCAGTCCTCGAATACCAATTCGCCGGCAATTAATGGACCGTTTAAATTAAACATGCACATCCCATCTGTTTATTTAATAGATAGATAGGTGGTAGGTCTCACGTTCTGCATTCAAAACCTCCTATCGGTGTTTTACAGTTATTTAGAAATCGGCCAAATATTTTAGCAGATCACTGCGTTCGAATCTCCAATTAGAGATAGAGCTCCGCAATGGAAATTAATTTATTTTGTGTATTACCTATTCAGGGGAGAAAACTTACTAACGATGGTTTTTCAATTATGAAAAACGATATCAATGGTCTGGAAATTTTAATGAAAAAGCGAAATTTATTAACGAATATGTGTATATAAATTTTGGATGAAATATTATTAATCTTTACCGATATTACAACAGTATTAAGGTTTCAGAGAACAATTTTCCTTAAGCGTTCCTCCGTAGACGTTCAATATTTTCTTTTTATTGGCTTTGGCTTGAAACCTTTAGCCACGTAATTACATATAAATATTAGTATTCATTCATACAGGATTGTACAAGGAGGACACTTTTCACGCTCAGGGATTCATCAGAGCGGCTTTATTGTAACAAACAAGACATAAACCACGGTTAGGTAGGTGGGCAACATATATGGTAAACATACAAAGGAAAGGTTCAAGCATACGATCAATTTTACACTCATATCTTTAATTTAATTTTTACAAGAAATATCATAATTATTTTAAAGATTTTTATATTGTCTTCACTTAATAGAAAATTTACGTTTAATTGTGCACTTAAACCCTTTTTTATCAATTCTTTTAGCAGCCACGTGCTTGTATTACGATGTAGTGGGCATTTGAAGAATATGTGATTTAAATCAGCTATACTAGTTCCACACTCACATTGATCTGTTGGAGAACTCCTATTTTGTGTAGATGTTTCGGAAAACATCCATGATCTACTTTTAATCTTAAGACAGTTGACACTGTGTTTCTGCTTAGTGTAACATCTTTGTAAAATTGTTTTACATCTACTGTTGGTTGTAATTTGTATAAATGACTTCCCCTGCTTTCACCAAACTGTATCCATTGTCTGTCCCATTTAAATTTAATATGTTGTTTGATATAGGCAAGTAGGTCACATGTGTTAAATTCTTCTATCACCATATGTGGGTGCTGCAATGGATTTTTAGCTATAGAATCAGCAATAGTATTGCCAACAATATCTGAGTGATACAAATTTAGTACTATATAGATCTGATAGTTTTAGTAACTGTTGAAAAATTTCTAATATGAATATATTTCTATTTATATTACTGTTTATATTTCTATTGATTGTAAATTTGAAGTTTTGTAAGGAGTGTAATATTGACAGTGAATCACTGCATATGACAATTTTTTTCCACTATTTTTCACAGCACAATTCAAGGGCTTTGTATGTAGCACATGCTTCACCAGAAAAAATGCTGGATTGATTATTTAAAATAAATGATTTTTTAATCTTCATTTTTGGTACAAAGTAAGCACTGGTGTACATGTTGGTGATTTTGACCCTTGTTAGATGTGGTATATCCAACGACTCTCAGATAAGATTACAAGGGGAATTTATTAACTTCAGTTCGTTGCAAGTTATAATTGTTCTTGCAAGTGGTGGAGAGTTTTTTTTAATGAAGTATGTAGATGTTAAATCAGCTGTATTTAATTCATTAATTATTTTTGTATTATAACGTTCAATATAGACATAGACAATAATAACATATATAGACAACATTGAAACGTTGGGCACTTGTTGGTGACTTTATAAAGGTATTGTTTGCCAGAAACAATGTTGTCTCAATGACAACACCCCTTTTCCCAAAGCTCGCAGAAAAGCGAGGATGTCGTCTATTCCTAAAGCAGGAAAAGTAGATTAGGATTTATCAAACACATACAGGTCAATAAGTTTGACATAATTTATGTTTAGAACCATCGAACAATTTTTAAATAAATACAGGGTGCTTCATTAATAATTGGAAATATTTTAATATGAAATTTTAATATTAAATAATTAAAATAACTTATATAAAATGTGGCTTCATACTGAGTTTAAAACACAGGTTTAAAAATTATTTGTACCCTGTACTTCAAAAACATTTGATATATGCTTGTCATTCTTGGCAGTTAGTAAAGTTATTGAACTGGTGAAATTGGTCACATCCTGTGTATCCCAGCGTATCTACCAACACTATTCTCTAAACAATATCATAGAGCCTCAACAGAAAGGATGCTCTAAGGGTTCCATGGGCTGCAAAGAAAAACTTATAATCGACTGTCATTTCTAACTAGGCGTACACCAAAAAAAGGAACCTATTCACCTCCTTCATCAACTACAAGAAGGCCCTTGATTCAGTACCGTATGAATGGCTTATGGATATATTGAAAATATATAGTCGATGATAATATAGTGACCTTTTTAAAGCATATAATAATGGAGTGGAAGACTAAAATTCACCTTCAAATACCTGGTGAAAACAATATCGAAACTGAAGAAATACCACTTAATCGTGGCCTTTTCCAGGGGGACTCCTTGAGTCCTCTTTGGTTCTGTTTAGCGATGAACCCACTATCTCAGCTACTGAAACTGACTCAGGTTTTAGCATCAAAAATAACAATGCTGTTGTGGCGAAGCTTAATCGTTTGTTGTATATGGATGATTTGAAATTAATGGATTTCACTCGAAACCACCTATATCAGATGCTAAAAACTGCAGAAACTTTCTCAAATGATATCAGAATGCAGAAGCGCCGTATAATAAATATAGTCAGAGGAAAGGTTCAACCAGGAGGTTTCGATATGCAAGATGGCCAAAACATCGAGGCAATGGGTGAAAAAGTGAAAATTCAGCGGAAAGTAAGAACACTTCTTACAAAGGCGCAAAAACATCATCCACGCAGTGCAGTAGAGAGAACATTACCACAGTATCAAGGGGGAAGAGGACTTATGGATATAGGTGAGTAATTACATCAACAAATTGCTGATTTAAGAACTTATTTTCAGGTACAGGATGAGACATCTACTTTACATCGAGCAATTTGCGCAGTAGATGATACAACGCCGCTTAAACTGAGGGAACAAGAAATGCACATAAAGCACCTGACTCAGCAAGAAAAAATGCGCACCTGGATGAGTGAACCTCTGCATGGGCGACATCTCACTGAGATCAGCCAAGAATATGTCGACAATACAGCGTTGAACTATTGGTTGACATCAGGAAAGATGTTATCCGAGACTGAGGGTTTCCTACTTGCCATTCAGGATCAGGTTATTCCAACTAAAAATTACCTAAAATATATTGTTAAAGATCCTCAAGTCCAAAATGACAAATGCCGATATGGATGCCAAGCCCAAGAAACCATCCAACATCTTACCGGTGGCTGCCAGGCATTTGTCGGTACTGATTATAAAGAACGCCATGACTCAGTAGGAAAGATTATCCACCAAGAACTAGCTGACAAACTGAGACTTCTCCAAACCGACCATCTTCCTTATTATTAATATGTCCCTGACATAATGCTTGACAATGACAACTACAAGCTATACTGGGACAGCACTGTGCTCACAGACCAACCAGTGGCCCATAATAGACCGGATCTCATACTAATGAATAAACTTCCCAGGCAAACAACACTTATTGATGTGGCGATACCTAACACTAATAATTGCGTGTTAAATACAACGAAAATATCGCCAAGTATAGAGACCTAGAAATACAAATCAAGAGACAATGGAGAATGGAAAGTACCCAGACAGTACCTATTGTTCTATCTACTACTGGTGTTATTCCCAAAAACCTCTTAGCCTCTAGTCCTTTAAAAGGCCATGCAGAAAGCTGTACTCCTCGCGACGTCCAGATGTGTACGAAAATTTTTGGAAGATACTCCAACATATCAAGTCACCTAGGGCTCGATAACACGGAAAGAGTCCCACCAGAGCTCAATCCTTTTGATACCGTAGGTATCTGAGATGAGTGAATTTTCCCCTTAGAGGGAGTGTGAGCCGTATGGCTAAATCTGGGATATATATATAATATTAAATGTATATATACAAAAGGAACATTTTTGTTCTCGAGAGAGAAAGAGAGAGAGAAAATATATCTTCTGTCTCTCTTACTCATATCTTACATATACAATAATTTCACCTATTCACTCCCGTGCAAATTTCGAACGTCCTGTGCACCTTGAACGGGCGTATAAAAGTATAACTTCAAAAAGTAATTCGTGAATAATTTCAAGCATGGGCAAAGATAGAGTAGATGTACTATAATAATAAATATATTGAAATTTGTCACAAAAGTTGATCACCCTGTGTAAAAATTTTTCTATACAAAAACATTTTATTATGAATGTTATACTATGTTTAGGTACATTTACTATATTTTATTTGTTTAGGCAAAGTTTTAGTTTTCCCTAAATCGAGTAAAGTGCCAGCCAAAAATCGTCCCTAACCATTTGCTTGTCGCTCTCTGTTTGTTGTTAGAAGTGTTTGGTGTTCAATAATCTTCATTAAGTCTCAATTCTGCTCATCTGGCTGTGTACTTACAACACCCAGAGATTAGTGTAAATATTTGGGTGTTTGATTACACAAGATCAATATGGAAAGTGTATACCCGTTGGAATATTCCTATAATAATTTATGTGCCTAAAATTTTGGTATAGGGGGTTCGTTAACGTTTACTTCTAGACCGCCACTTAAAATTTGAAATATACATGCAAATAAAGGAAAAGGTTATTTTACATGTCACAAGAAATTATTCCTTATAAAATGCTGTTTAAAACATTGAAATCAATAATCAAGTATTCAAGAATATTGGCTTGAATATAGAGAAATTAAAAAATTGTGTGTTGTAGTTAGTGATAAAATATATTTAAATTCAAATGGAGAGCAATATGTTTGTTAAACTTTTTGGGTAAACGTTTAAATTCGTGGTGTTTCTAATGGAAAATTATCAAATATTTTCATTAACACGTAGCATAGCATTGTAATAAAAAATAATTGCTTTGTTAAAATCAAGTATATAAATCTATAATTTGTATATAATTTCTTAATAATTTGTGAGTTTTTCTATGTGTTTCTATGAATGTGTCTTACCTAATAGAATTTTAAAGTTTCGTCTTCTATCAAAGGTTGGATATCAACAAGAATATATACACAGATAATAGAATCAGTACAGAACTGTTCCAGGTGATACCAGTCGAACAAGCGGGTTTTCGACTAGAACGAAGCTGCGCGGACCAGGTGATATCACTCACCACCTACATCGAAGCGGGTTTCCAAAGAAGACTTAAAACTTCAGCGGCATTTATTGATCTCTCGGCAGCTTACAATACAGTATGAAGAGAGGGCCTTATATAAACAATTCTCCGTGCAATGCCCTGTAAAAATCTCTCTCTTCAATCTTGACCCCCCAGGGGGAGTGTAGTGGTCGACGTGATGTCGTGTATTGTCCGTCTCCAGAGATCTCTGTCTCTGGTCATTTCTTTTAATTCATGCATAGGTCTTTGGCATATTCCTGTAATTTGATCTATCCATCTTGTTGGGGATCTTCCTCGTGATCTTCGGCCTTCTACCTTTCCTTGTATTATGAGTCTTTCCATGTTTTCTGTGTTTGCTCTCATAACATGCCCAAAATATTTTAATTGTTGGAGATGGACTTTACTAGAGAGTCGTTGGCTAACTTTTAGCTCTCTTAAAATTGAATTATTTGTTCTACGGTCGGTCCAAGGAATTCGTAACATTCGTCTCCAACAGAACATTTCAGTGGCGTCTATCTTTTTTCTCTCCGATTGTCTCAGAGTCCAAGATTCACATCCGTAGGTCAGTATTGGGAATATTAAGCAGTTGATCAACCTCATCTTTATCGCTCTTGAAATTTGACAGTTCTTCAATATTTTGGTCATTTTTGCTATGACAACTTTTGCTAAATCACATCTACGTTTAATCTCTTCTTGTAATGACCCTGTGTTTGTGATTAATGATCCCAGATATAAGTATGAGCTCACAACCTCGAACCGGTCAATTGTGGTTATGTGTGGATGATTGTTGTGTAGTCTATCCACTATCATGATCTTTGTCTTTGATATGTTTAATTGCAGACCAAATATGAACCTGTAAAAATAGCACGTTTAATAGATAGCATGCTCAACGACCGAATGTTTCAAGTAGTGATGGGCGCAGATATCGGCCCACCAAAGAAACTTAAGAATGGCCTACCGTAGAGGTCAGTGCTCTTTCCATTACTATTTAGCTTATATTTAGCAGATATGCCGGAAACACAATCAAGAAAGTTTGGATACGCCGATGACTGGGCCCTCACTACACGATGCAGAACACTAGAATGGTAGCCCTGAAGACTTCCTGTTTGCAACTTCAAAGTCAATTGATTGTATTAATACACTTGATTTTTGTTTGTAACTATTTAAAGTTTGTCATATACCTATATTACTAGTGTTTGTAATTTTGTTCTAAATGTGTTGTAATTGCCATACGATAAATAAAATAAATATCAACATGCCAATTTTCATTATATTTATAGCAGCTCTAAAAAGTTGGATTGAGCTCAAGGTTAACCATTCTCTCATCATTGGCAACCAACAGGTTTGCCTTTTTATCAATTTACCAATTTCATCTTCTGTAGACCCTCTCTCTCTTTAAAGCCATACTGACTTTCAGATAATATATTATGTTTCTTATGAAATCATTTAGACGAGATTTTATAATTTTTGCGATTACTTTAGTTAGATTCGAAGTCAAGCTTATTGGTCTATAGCAGGGGTTCCCAAACTTTTTTGTACAACGCCCCCTTTTGTTGAAATGAAGTTTCTCGCACCTCCCACCTCTTAACAATGGTTATTGGTATCCTATTATGGATGGTCCTGTGGAAGTTGCTCACAATACGATCGTATTGGAAAAAATTATTATTATATCAAAATGAAATCAGGCAGTCAATGCTTCAGGCAGCATTCATTTGTAGTTTCTGCGGACATAGTCAAAATGTACCTACAAGTTCTCATTGCTCCTAAACAGCGAAACCTTCAACAGATCTTAAGGCGATTCGATCAATCAGAAGATTTATGTAAATATCAGCTAAATATAGTTAAATATGGTATTGCAGCTGCTTCCTTTCTTTCTACTAGATGTCTTTTACAACTTTCAATAGAATCTGCCACAGAGTTTCCCGAAGCATCGAAGATAATATCTTCAGATTTCTATGTAGATGATCTTCTAACAGGATCTGATTCTGCTTCGGATCTTTCACGTTTATGCTCCGAAATTACTACCATTCTTGATCGTGGTTGTTTTATACTTCGTTAATGGGTTTCTAATAATCCTAACATCATCGATTGTATTAATTCTTCTTCTATCTCTTCTACTGATTCTAACTTTCTTCGCATTGGAGAGATAACCAAAACGTTAGGTATTCTATGGTGTTATGAGTCAGATACCCTCATGTATCATATAAATGAACCCACATCTAATTTGGTAACTAAACGTTTAATCCTTTCTTTAATTGCACAAATATACGATCCTTTAGGTCTACTTGCAACTTGTGTAATAAAGGTAAAAATATTAATTAAAAAATTGTGGTTGCAGCAGTTGGATTGTGATCAGTCAGTACCAATTAGCATTTATACTGAATGGTCATCATTCAGACGCCAAATTTCTTTTCTAAATAAACTTAAGATAGTCCGCAATGTCAAATGCAGAGAAGCTATCAGGCTTGAGTTGCATGGATTTTCTGATTCTTCAGAACAAGCCTATAGAGCTTGTATATATGTTCGTAGTGTTAATTCTTCTGGAGTTGTTTGTGTAAATCTTCTTTGTGCAAAAAGCAAAGTTGCACCTCTTAAGAAAATAAGTCTTCCTCGACTAGAACTTTGTGGAGCTCTTATTCTTTCTAGGTTAGCCGCCAAGGTTATTGATTCATTGACTATTAAATTTCATGATATGTTTTTCTGGTCAGATTCCACTATAGTTCTTGGATGGATCAATACACCACCAAACGTTCTTAAAACATTTGTTGCAAACAGAGTGTCAGAAATTGTCTCCAATATCAATTCCAGCAAGTGGTTTCATGTTGTACAAAGCAAAATCCTGCAGACTTACTTACTAGAGGCCTTGAACCTTCACTTCTACATTCTTCTAGCTTGTGGTGGGAAGGTCCCAATTTTCTTTCTGTCGATCCCTTTGACACACCAATTCAACTTGTTCAATGCAATAAAGATCTACCTGAGTTAAAGATAGAATCCATATCAATGAAAATATCACCTACTATAGAATTACTTTCTTTTGAGCGTTTTTCCAATTTCAGCCGCTTGCAGCGCAGTTTAGCATATTGCTTTAGATTCATTCATAATGTAAAATGCTCGAATCATTCACTTAGACAGTTTGGTCCTCTCTCGTTTGAAGAATTGCAAAATTCCGAAAGATATGTAGTTAAAGTAGTTCAAAATCAAGCCTTTAAGCTTGAAATTCAAACACTGTCATCAAAGGGAATTCTCCATACTAAGTCTAGCATAATTTCTTTACATCCTTTCATCGATAATGATGGTCTTCTTCGTGTAGGAGGTAGACTTAGAAATTCATTGTTTAGTCAGGATAAAAGACATCCTGTCTTACTTCCTTCCAGTCATCATGTTACCAAACTTATCTTTAAGGACATTCACATTCGATCATTACATTGTGGTCCTCAGCAATTGTTATACCTCATGAGGGAAAAATTTTGGCCAATTCATGGTAAAAACACTGCTAAGGCTGTTGTTCGTAACTGTGTAACTTGTTTCAAGGCCCATCCTTCTTCTGTTAATCCAATAATGGGTGATCTTCCTGCAGCCCGTGTACAGCCTTCATTTCCTTTCGCTGTTACTGGGGTCGATTATGCCGGTCCGTTTCTTCTTAAGGACAGGCGAGGACGTGGCTGCAAGACTTATAAGGGATATGTATGCTTATTTGTATGCCTCAGCACAAAGGCCTTACACTTGGAACTTGTATCAGATCTTTCAACTCAAACTTTTTTGTCAGCCTTAAAACGTTTCATTTCTCGCAGGGGCAAACCCACTCAGCTGATGTCAGATAATGGATCAAATTTTACTGGTGCATTCAATGAACTCAATGCATTAAGTGAATTTTTAAAATTAAATAAAGATAAAATTAAGGATGAATGCAATCATAATCAAATTTCTTGGAAATTCATTCCATCTTATACTCCTCACTTCGGTGGTATTTGGGAGTCAGGGGTCAAATCAATGAAATCACATATGAAAAGAGTTTTCTCCAATTCTTTACTGACTTATGAAGATTTTCAAACAATTCTTGTTCAAATAGAAGGAATACTAAATTCTAGACCTCTTTCTCCTCTTTCCAATGATCCTTCCGATTTGAATCCGCTAACACCTTCTCACTTCTTAATTGGCCGACCAATCAACTCAATTCCTGAAGTCGACATATCCAATGAAAAGGAAACTCGTCTACAGTTACACGAAAGGCTCCAGTTCCTTCAGCAACATTTCTGGAAACGGTGGTCTTTAGAATATATTTCAGAACTTCAGCAGAGGCAGAAGTGGAAGGTGAATCGTTCAAACGTCAAGATGAATACCTTAGTTCTCATCAAAGACAGGCAGCTACCATCCAAGAAATGGCTTCTTGGTCGAGTACGAGATCTTCACCCTGGAAATGATGGCGTTACTAGGGTTGTGTCAGTGCAGACTTCCAATGGTGTTCTTCGGAGGGCAGTGTCAAATATATGTCCTCTTCCGGTTGAAACGGACAAATAATGTGAAAGTACATTTTTAAGTAAACTCTATTTTAGCTTATGTATATATATTTCACCTTATGTATGTATCTTTACCTATGTATTTATATTTACCTTATGTATGTATTTCTTTTTTGTTATAATGTAAATTGTTTTGAAAGTTACCCCTTTCAAGGTGGGGGGCATGTTTGGACTTCAAATTACACGCCAATTAGCGCAAAATTGTCTGAAACGGCAACATTGTAAATGTCAGAATAAATTGTTCCTTTCAAGTTGACAAACACGTTTTTCATTCTGTCAAAGTTTTAATTAATTTATTCAAGTTTATTCAACAAGAAGTTCATAACCAGCGCAAATATACAGTCCAACCTTCATGGTTTCTTCTAATCCCTTCATTGTATTAAATATAAGATTTAACAGATAAATTTAAAAACTGTTTATTCGTTATTGATGTTTATCCCCAAACAAAAAAATATAACCCTTTCACTGAAAATTATTAGAATTATGACATGTGTCTTTAGACAGGAAATGCGAACATTAATCTTGGAAACATATATAAAGCAACACATTCTATTATCACTCTAATTTATTTTATTTTCTACGTTTTTTCAATGATTGTGCACTAGAACGTTAAATACAACTCAGATGGTGCATTCAATCTTGGCCAAACCAATCTTGTTAGAGACTTTGTTTTTTCTCACTTCTCAATTATCGCAGAATAGCACAAGCTCTGCGAGTTTCTGATTTCTGGACTGAAATAAAATTCTTTTCACTCGTTTGGCTGTGTCCACTTCGGAAACGGAAATTGAAGTAACGAATTTCTACAAATTGCTGAGTCATCTGCATCCGACATCTCGGGGAAATATCAAAGAAGTCCGTTTTCCATGCAAACGAATTTTTTAAAAGTTTCTAAGAAGTAATCCGAGGGATATTTGGGATATTGAAATGTGTCGAAAGTTGAAAAACTTTTACTTGTACGACTTTGAATAAAAAATGCTGATTAGATTATAATATTTTAATAATTATTAAGCGGAAACCGAGTATTACTTCAATAAGATTGAATGTATTTGCTGTAAAAATAATAAACAAGTAGTACACGTGAAAGATAAAAAAAATTCTTTGAAGAAAATGAATTACCACTAGAAAAACGAATGTGTAGGGTAGGTATCCCCTAGAACAGGGGTTCCTAAATTTTTTGTATCACGCCCCCTTTTGTTGAAATGAAAGTTTCTCGCGACACTTAATTCTTAACAATAAATTGTATGGGCTTTGAAACAAAACAAAAACAAATAAGTATTACATGGAAAACACAAAATTTATTTATACTGCCATAAGAAATAACATCAGTTTTTCTAAAATACAAAAATTATTAATAAAAGAAATAAAGATTAGGTTGGGGGTGTAGAGTTGTGTTATAGAGGTAGTACCTTTTATCGGAACGACCGCATCGAGCGTCATAGACGGGAGATGGTTCTTGATAACTGGTCCTCAGAAGACAACTAACTCTCACTTATGGCTCCACGTGCCACACCCCGGGCAACTGCATTGGTCTGCAGGCTAAACTAAGTTAGGGTAGCCAGATATGGCGACAATTCCACTGAGCGATTGCCGGTATAAGCAATCCCCCACTTACCTACCAACGGCTTCGGGCGGATGAGTTGGTAAGTGGCAGGGCACTCTTTTGTCCTGAGATAGAGAAATCTGTCTCGAAGACAGATGAATCAAGGAATGGTCAACGGCGTAAGGATACAGAAGGCAACGGGAAACCACTGTATTAATGATCTTTAAGATTCCCTAGTATAATCATCAAGTATAATCAAGTATAATCAAGTATAATCAAGTATAATCACCTAGTATAATCATCCCTAGTATAAGAATCAAATACAACGTTCATTTTTGAAAAATTCATTTGTAAGAGATCAGCTATCCAAAAAAATTAACGAGGAAATAAAGATAAATATAATCGATCCAGACGAAGATTCGAACAGAAAATGGGAAACATTTAAAAACATAATGCTGAATCCAACGAAGGAGATTCTAAAAGGAAAGAAAAATAATAACACAACAAAGTCATGGATTAACGATGAGATACTGCAATTGATGGAAAAGAGAAGATTGTACAAGAACGTAGACATCGAAAAATATAAAGACATATATGGTGTAATTAGAAAGAAAATAAGAGAAGCCAAAGAAAAATGGTACTCAAACAAGTGTGAGGAAATAGAAGTACTATTGGAAAGGCATGATGACTTTAATCTACATAGGAAGGTAAAAGAACTGGCCGGCATCAGAAAAACAAACCACAGTAGTGTTCTATTAGATGAAAAAGGTAAAATTATCCTTGATAACAACAAGAAAATAGAAAGATGGAAACAATACATACAGGAATTATTTAAAGATGAGAGACAACCAGAAAACATAGAACTATACAACAGTAGAGAAACGGGGCCCAGTATAACAAAAGAAGAAGTCATGCATGCAGTAAAATTGGCAAAAGATAATAAAGCTACAGGTCCTGATGAGATACCAGCGGAAATTATAAAATTAATCGCAGAAGATCAAATAGATATACTAAAAGACTTGTACAACACCATATATGATACAGGCGTCATTCCAAAAGAATGGCTTAAGTCGACGTTCGTGACTCTACCGAAAAAAGCTAACGCTAGAGAATGCTGTGACCATCGAACCATCAGCTTAATGAGCCACACTCTAAAGATATTCTTGAAAATTATACATCAAAGAATTTTCAGAAAACTGGAGCAAGATATTAGTAACACGCAGTTTGGCTTCAGAAACGCAATGGGTACAAGAGAGGCCTTGTTTGCCCTGAATGTATTGGCCCAAAGATGTATGGATGTTAACCAACCTCTTTATGTCTGTTTCCTTGATTACAATAAGGCATTTGACAAAGTCAGACATAATCGCCTCCTACAGCTACTTCAAGATAAAAATCTGGATATGAAAGATATTAGAATAATATCAAACCTTTACTTTAATCAAGTTGCATCTGTAAAGGTTGGCAACGAACTATCAGAAGAAATAGAAATACAACGAGGGGTAAGGCAGGGATGCATATTGTCTCCGCTGCTTTTTAACCTCTATTCAGAAGAGGTAGTTCAGAAGGCACTAAAGGAAACATCAAGTGGAATTAAAGTCAACGGAGAACTTATAAATAACATCAGATACGCCGATGATACTTTAGTAATCGCAGAGTCAGTTGAAGAATTGCAGGTTCTGATAAATAAGATTGTAGACAGTAGCGAAGAGGCTGGACTTACTTTAAATATCAAAAAGACGAAATTCATGACCATCGCAAAGACACAACAACAGGACACGTTATGGATTAGGGACGAACTCGTTCAAAAGGTGAACAGATATACATACTTGGGAACAATCATAACCGAAAACAACGATTACACACAGGAAATCAAATCACGTATAGGAAAAGCCCGATCAACATTCAATACTATGAGAAAAGTACTTTGCAGCAATGATCTGAGTCTGCAACTTAAAGTACGAATGCTTAGATGTTATGTATTTTCTGTGTTATTATATGGAATGGAGGCTTGGACGCTTAAAAAAGATATAAGTAACAGAATAGAAGCGTTTGAGATGTGGGCTTATAGAAGAATTTTAAAAATAAGTTGGATCGATAAGGTTACGAACAACGACGTTTTAAAAAGAATGAACAAGGAAAAGGAGATATTAAATACAATTAAAATAAGAAAATTGCAGTATCTGGGTCATGTCATGAGAGGTGAGAGATATGAGTTGCTGCAGATCATTATACAGGGAAAGATACTGGGCAGAAGAAGCATAGGCCGACGACGTGTATCCTGGCTAAACAATTTGAGGCAGTGGTACAATTGTAACTCTGTTGAGCTGTTTAGAGCAGCAGTGTCAAAGGTGAAGATAGCCGTGATGATAGCCAACCTTCTTAAAGGAGACGGCACTTAAAGAAGAAGAAGTATAATCATGATGGCAAATGTCACATCAATCACTCATGTTACTGATCATGGACCTCGGAACCCAAGATCCGGCAGGAGAGGAAAACCACAGACAGACCATAGGGCCTCTCGGGTCGTGAAAAAGCGAAATCCCTGTGTAAGTAATATCAAGCACATTAAGATATTAAGAATAGCGACGTGGAATGTAAGAAGCCTCTTTGCAGCAGGTAAATTAAATAATGTAGCCCTTGAAATTAAAAACCTTAAAATTGATGTCCTAGGTATAAGTGATGTACAGTGGCCAGGATCAGGAAAATGCACGAATATCAGTGGAACACTTTATTATTCAGGCACCATCAGTTCAACTCATCGTTACGGTGTCGCTGCCTTGGTATCAAAGAAAATCAGTAACTGTGTAACAAGCGTTACTCCCTTCTCTGATAGAATAATGACACTAGAACTTCAGTCAAATAAACAAATTATAAATATTATACAAGTATATGTTCCTACGGCTGATAAAGATGATAATGAAATTGAAAGTTTCTATTACGATCTGGAACAAATTCTAAAATCAATGAAGAAACATCATACTACAGTAGTAATGGGCGATTTTAATGCCAAAATTGGACATGGATGTGTGGACGGTTATGTGGGTGACTATGGATTAGGAGAACGAAACGAACGAGGAGACCGTATGGTACAATTTTGTCAAGCGGAGGAGTTAGTAGTTGCTAACACTCTTTTCAAGTTACCTAACAGACGACTGTACACATGGAAATCTCCGAGTGACACCAAAGGTAGAGTAGCCAGAAACCAAATTGACTTTGTCCTTGTTAGTCAAAGATTCCGCAACTCTATACTCTCAGCTAAAACCTACCCAGGAGCAGATATAGGCTCGGATCACAATCCTGTAGTAGTCACATTAAGAATAAAACTAAAGATCATTAAAAAACACATACAGAAACAAATTGACGTGAGAAGACTGAATGAACAACATATAAAAGAGAAAACAATAGTGAACATCAAAGAAAATTTACAAAATATAGAGAAACTGAATAGAAATACTGATAACATAGACCAAAAATGGGAGAATATTAAACATGCCGTAATGTTGGCAGGGAGAGAAAATTTAACACCGAAAGAAAGGAAACATAAAGAATGGATGAATGAGGAAATACTACAGTTGATGCGTGAAAGAAGGGTACACAAAACAAATAATCCGATAAGATACAAAGAAACAGATAAACTGATAAAAAAGAAAATAAGAGAAGCTAGAGAAAGATGGCTAAGTGAGCAATGCCAGGAGTTGGAACAATTGGAGCGAAAATATGACTTTTTTAATGTACACAAAAAGATTAAAGAAATGACAGGAAGGAGAAGAACAACACAGACAGGACAGATCAAAGATACAGATGGTATAATTATAACAGATTTACAACAAAAAATGAACCGATGGACAGAATACATATCACAACTGTTTGATGACAAAGATAGACAAGAAATCTCAAACAAATATACAGATGATACAGGGCCTGATATAATCAGAGAAGAAATAGAATATGCAATCAAACAAGCAAAAAGTGGTAAAGCCCCCGGTCCTGATGAAATTCCCGTAGAACTGCTCAAACTTATGGACGATGAATCTATTAAAATACTCCTAGATCTATTTAACACAATATATAGAACTGGAATAATACCTAGGGAATGGTTCCGTTCGATCTTTATACTACTGTCAAAAAAGGCAAATACAAAAGAATACAACGAATATCGTACGATAGCTTTGATGAGTCATGCTTTAAATTTAGAAAAATATAAACAGCCGAGATATTCGAATTATATGCAATCTATATTGGAATTAAACAGCAAATGTCAAGGTTGAGGGCAGACTAACAGAAGAAATTCAAATCCGTCGAGGAGTCCGGCAGAGATGTATCTTATCGCCACTTTTATTTAATCTGTATAGTGAAGCTATCTGTGAACAAGCACCCGAGGAAGAAGATCTTGGACTGATAATATATGGTGAGACGATCAACAATATAAGGCATGCTGACGATACAGTTCTCCTAACGGGAACGCTAGTAGAACTACAACATCTCGTTCAAAGTCTCAATATATACTGTAACAGTTACGGCTTGAAAATTAATTTGAAAAAAACTAAATTTATGGTAATCACGAAATCAAAGAACATCAGAGCTAATCTTGTAATAGACAATACAACGATTGAGCGTGTGCCCTGTTATAAATATCTAGGTGCTTGGATCACAGACGATACTGATCAAACAAAAGAGATTAGACGTAGAATAGAAATCGCTGGATCAGTCTTTCATAGAATGCGCAAACTCTTTTGCAATCGTGATATCAATATAAAGTTACGAATACGAATGCTGCGGTGTTATGTCTTTTCTACCCTGTTATATGGAGTTGAGGCTTGGACACTAAAACAGTTGACCATAAAAAACATCGAAGCTTTCGAGATGTGGTGCTATAGGCGCATTCTCAGAATATCATGGATGGACCGCGTCACTAACACGCAAGTACTCCAAACTTTAGACAAAAGATGCGAAATTCTAAATGAGATAAAAACTAGAAAGATGGAATACTTGGGGCACATTGTGAGAGGTGAAAAGTACGAACTTTTAAGAAACATCATGCAGGGCAAAATTAAGGGCAAAAGAAGTGTGAGAAGAAGAAAAATATCGTGGCTTCGTAATCTACGTGAATGGTTCGGGTATAGTTCGATTGAACTTTTTAGGCGCGCTGCTAACAAAGTCGCAGTGGCCATGATGATTTCCAATCTCCGCTAGGAGTGACACGAGAAGAAGAAGAAGAAGAAGAAGAAGAAGAAGATTAGGTTGGTTAGTGAGATGGATGTGCTTGCATTTTCTTTACTAGTATGCCTATTCGTAGCTGAGTTTTAGTAAGTGCACAACGCAAGCCACTAACAGCATCAGGTATATTCCGATACTTTTGTTTGGTGCTTGAAATGGGCAAATATAAACGGAAAGCTTCCCGTGATACACTAGGACACACTTTAAAATATTTTAACCAAAATAAAGGTTTGTTTAAATAAAGTTGTATTTAGTAGAGGAATCATGTTCATTTGCAAAGCATTTTCTTCAAGTGATTCAGGCTGAGAGTCTATGTTGACATGGAATGGTTCAACTGACATTCTAATAATACTATCGTCACAAGTGCTTGTAATTTTTTAATTAGGCTCTTCAAATGGTTTGATATTTAGATTTTTAAACTTGGTCCTTCCCAAATGTCATTGAAGCGTGTTTCTTCTGAGATTGACTCTACTTCAGGGAAACTCTAATAATTGCAGGGGTTTGCTGATATTTTACGCTTCCAAATTTGCAATTTCTCAATATACATCTTGATCTAATCACGATGAGTAACTATATTTAAGTCTACACCCTGCAACATTAGGTTAAGGCTGTTCAACGAGTCAAAGTATGGCCATCTGGTACCCTCGTGTCTCATTTTTTAGTAAAAACGAGGATGCCAACAAGGCAGAATGATCATCAGAATCAGAATTAATGATACAAACACTGCAGACCCAAAATCTAAACATTTTCTATCAAAATTTTCGAGGCCTACGCACTAAAACAAGTGACCTATACCAATGTTCTTAGTGAAGATTTTGATATGATCGTATTAACTGAAACATGGCTTATAGATGGAATCTCCAATGAAGAACTTTTTGATAATCGCTACATAGTATTCCGCAAAGATAGGGCCAGTGGCAAGACATTAGGTGGTGGAGTGATGGTAGCATTGAAAAAGAAATTTATTGTAGAAGGTATTAAAGTTAATTGTAATATATGTGTTGAGTGCTTGTTACTTAAGGTAAGGTTTAAAACATATTCATTTTATGTCTCCTGTCTATATATACCTCCTGGTGTAAGGTTAGCTATCTATGAAGAACTTTTAGAACTTTATAATCAAGTATTGTCAGAAAATGTTAACATTATCATATTTCTAGATTTTAATATTCCTGGATTTTAAAATCTAAATAATTTAAATCAACATAATACAATTTCAAATTGTAAAAATAAACTGCTTGATCTTATACTGTCAAACATATCCATAACCAATCTGACTAGGTCTGGGTCTCCATTGGTACCTGAAGATTATTATCACCCGGCACTAGAAATGTTACTAGAATTTAAAGATAATTCATACACTGAGAGTAATATACAACAGACTTATAGGTATGATTATGCCAGGGGGACTTTAATTTTTTGTATCAATTAATAAGGGACATTGAATGGTCAGATATGTATAATTGTATAACTGCTACAGATTGTATTAATCAATTTTACGATAAATTGTATGACTGCATTGATTAAGCCATCCCAAAGAAAAGTATTAAAAATGGACAAAAACAGAAATATCCAGCTTATTTTAGTATAGACCTTATTAAAAAAATCAGACAAAAAAAAAAACAAATTAAGCAAACATATAAAAATAAGGAAAGCTAGTGTTGTCGATAACAATAAATTCAAGAGTCTTAGAAATACTATTAAAAAGCAAATCAAAAATGAATTTATGAAGATTTCTAAATACTGTTTAGGCATGAAGGTTCTTAGTTTATAGTTTAGAGAACGTCCAAGAAGATTGTAGATGGGATTTTCTTTTGTTCTAATGTTTCTAATATTCTATTATATTTGTTATTCTACGAACTTAATCTACAGTGAAATGTTTATTTCTAAAACCAAATTGATGATTTGATATAAGATTTTTTCTTTTGATTATTGGTTTTAATCTTTTCAATAGCAATGTTTTCAATAGTTTCTTCTGACTTCACCGAAAGGAGTGATATTGGTCGATAGGATGTCATTTCATTCGGAGGTTTACCTGGTTTGGCGATCTTAATGACTTCGGCTACTTTCCAGAGTCTGGGAACATATCTCAATCTAAAAAGCAGCATTTATTAGGTATGCCAGCTTAGCTATGTCTTTTATTGGTAGATTTTTTTATAGGTCTCCTGTTATAAGTTTATATCCTGGAGCTTTCTTAGGAGTTATATTCTCTTTTATTTCTACTTATACTTCAATCTGAGTTCATCTCAGTTCTTCACTATCATTGTCGTTGGGTTTAAACGTGCTTTCTAAATGATCTGCAAATCGTTCTGCTTTCTGTTCGTTAATTCTAGCCCAGTTGTCGTTTTCCAACTTGATAGAAAGAGAATTAATAATTGGTCTCTTCATTCTTATTTTTCCTTCTATAACGAATAATCTGTGTTCTGGTCAGCTGCTAAATTACTTAAAAAGGAATCAATTGTTGAATTTTTTATATTCTGTATCTCCGTTTTAAAGTTTTTGTGTAGCAGTATTTCGACTACTCTTATGTCTTGGTGCTTTGTATTGCTGCCATTTTTTTTTTCTTAACTTTCTTTTTTCTACCTTGAGTTCTTTGATTCCTGTTGTGCCCTTTTGTTCTAGAAGTTATGGTGGGAGTATTGTCCGAAGCTACCTGTTAAATATTTTTATAAAAACTTCTAATTCGTCATCAAGTTGCCTCGTGTTTCTCAATGGCACAGCAATATTAATTTTGTGCTCAAGGTCTATTTTAAAGCTCTTCCATATTGAATAGATTGAAAGAGATGGTCTGTCGAAAAAATATAAAAATACAACAAAAATTAATTGGCAAAATAATTCATTCTTGTATATAATAAAATTTACTATAAACAAAAAAGAATATACAGGGTAAGTCATAACTATTGGGACATAGACTAAGTACAAGTTATTTGGACCAAAATATGGCTATTGGGCCAAATATGCCTTATAAAATGTTGCTGAGAAAAAAGATACAGGGTGTTAAAGTTAATTTTTGTTTTTCGTTTTTTGCTAATAGTTTCCCTGTATATTTATAAATTGCTATCAAAATTGGCACAGAGGCATAATCTTAGACAAAAAATAGTATTTTATTTACAATTTTACGTTTTGTCATAGAGGGCGCTACGTGGATCAGTCCTAATGATCAAATTGAGTCTTTTTTGTTGAAACTTTTTAGTAATTTTTATTAGAAAATATGACGTAAACATCATTTTTACTAAAAACTGGTATTCTTGTTTAAACATGACAATTTTAACCGTTTTCGATAAAAACGCAGTCGAACTAAAACTATAATAGTCTTAAAAAAGGATTTCAAATATTATTTCAGTTATGAAAAGTATGCTTTGGACTGTCAGATAATTGTTGTTGATAAATGTCATTTGTTCAAAGTAAATTATTTTTGATGTGACAGTGTAGTGTAATGTTGCATTTTTTAAAAGTAATCATTACTTTTTTTGATTTAAATGCCTCGTCACAATCATTTTACTAATGAAGAAATGCGAGATATGATTTGCGTATACGCACAAGAAAATTTTTGCGATCGCTCGGCAGCCAGAAGGTATGGAATGTTATACGCAAACAGAAGGCAACCAAATCACAAAACTTTTGCAAGATTATATCGTAGTTTAGGCGAAACTGGGTCATTTCACACTAAAAATCGGGGTGGTCGACCGAAATAAATCACACCTAATCAAGAAGATGAACTTTTGGTTCGAGTAGATGAAAATCCTGAAATAAGTTCACGACATCTATCAGCAGCAACAGGAGTAAGTCAGTCGTCTATTGTTAGAATTCTAAAAAAAAATAGAACCTCCATCCTTATCACTTTACTCCTGTTCAAAATTTACTTCCAACATATCTTCCACGACGCTTACAGTTTTGCCAACGTATTCTAAATAAACATTGCAATGACAGACACTTTATTAAGAATATTATGTTCACCGACGAGCAACTTTTACCAGACAAGGGGTTTTTAATTGGCGAAATAGTCATTATTGGAATATCTAGTAAAACCTGCTATTATATTAAGCTAGACATTTTCAGCATGAGTTTAAATTGAATATTTGGTGTGGCATTATAGGCGACCAACTACTAGGGCCTTATGTTCTTCCTCCGAATTTAAATGGAGATTCTTATTTATTCTTTTTGGAAAATACTCTTAGTGATATTTTAGATGATCTGTCACTGGATGTAAGAAGAAAATAAGGTTTATGCAGGATGGAGCGCCACCTTATTTTTCATTAGCTGTTAGAAATCATATTAATGACGTATTTCCTCAACGATGGATTGGCAGAGGCAGCGATTTTCAATGGCCACCAAGAAGTCCTGAGTACAACCTGCTAGATTTTTATTTTTGGGGACATATGAAGTCCTTAGTTTATGTCAATGAAATTAATACACGAGACGAACTTTGGAGATACATTCAAAATTTAGCTAATCTTATAAGGGGACAGAATAATATTATTTTAACGTCCGAAAATCCTTTATAAAAAGAATTAGAAAAGGCATAGAAATCGGAGGAGACCATGTAGAACATTTGGTTTGAGTTTTTGTGAGTTCTTTTAAGTTAAAGTGTGTTTAGTTTTGATTTATCGTCAAAACGGAAACCTTACGTTAGTTGCAACTTTGTTTATTAGTTTGGTATTTGATAGTGGAATTGTAAATAAAATACTATTTCTTGTCTAAGATTATGTCTCTGTGCCAATTTTGATAGCAATTTATAAATATACAGGGAAACTATTAGCAAAAAACGAAAAACAAAAATTAACTTTAACACCCTGTATCTTTTTTTCTCAGCAACATTTTATTAAGGCATATTTGGCCCAATAGCCATATTTTGGTCTAAATAACCTGTCCTTAGTCTATGTCCCAATAGTTATGACTCACCCTGTATTAAGACTCAAACCGTCTTATTCTTACAAATTTTGTCTGCACTATTTTTTGCGCATCCGACAAATTTTTTTAATGAATCTTTTTCCGCTTGTTTAGCCTTGCACTCTAATTTACTGTCGTTGGCAGTTACCAATTTCTTTTCTTGCATAATTACTGCCTGCTTCGACCCTTTGAGAAGTAAAGTTCGGTGCCGGCCGACGCCTTCCCATTTTTTCACAATAAAACGAAAGAGTCTAGGAGACGGACTAATTAAAAACTCCAGCGTGCAATAATACAACTTTCAAATAAAATACGTAAAACTAAAATTAAAATATGCAGATAACCGTATAAGGGTTGATTATTTTTGTTGTGTTGCTAGAAATTGGAGCGAGCTGCAGCACAGGGGTGGATTAAAAACTCTATGGTACACCTGTTACCTTATTATTTACTCTTATAAAAGACGAAGATGTATTCATGATCAATAAATATGCTACATATCTACGGAACTTATTTATTTTATAAGAAAATAGCAAAATATGTTAGTATGAATCCTTATAAAAAATAACAGTTTGGTGTAATTATTAAAAAAAATAGATCCAAAATTCTTCTTAGTGTGTCCATTCCGAAGGTTGGCAATCATTCTGGCTATAATGACTTTGTTGGTTGCTATACGGAAGAGCTGTGTTGAGGTCTTTCTATACCATGCTCTGAAGTTCGCAAGCCAGGATATTCTTCTTTGTCCTGGGGCCCTTTTCCTTCAATTTTACCTTGCAAAATGCATTGAAGCAGCTCGTATCTGCCTACATTTCTCATTATATGTCCCAAGTACTTTAGCTTACGGCCCTTTACGATGTTGACCAAATCCGCGGTTGTGTTCATTCTCTGCAGTACTTCTTTATTGGTGACTTTATCTGTTCATAATATCTACTTTCTAAAGCTCTGGAGAGATTAGGAAATGCCAAAAGGTCTTAATCTCGATTAAAGAAAAATCCGAATCTGCACCTCTACGTGTTCTACTGTCACGTCGGTGCATATGTTTTTGTTATTGGAGAGTTTGTAGTCTATTTCGTTTTTAGTTTTGTTGTCTGAACTGATCCATGTCCATTTACGTTGTTTAGATTTTTTAAAGAAAGTGTTGAGACAAAACAAATTTTCGTTGTTCAAGTAGTTGTACAACATCTCACCCCGTTCGTTCCTGTTGTCCAGCCCAAAGCGACCGATATATTGTGTGTCGTCCTCTTCTTTTGTTCCAATTTTTGCATTAAAATCTCCTGTGATTATTATGAAGTCTGATTTTTCTTGGTTCCTTGCTGTTGTCAGATCCTCGTAAAATGATTCAGCTTCCTCGTCTGTTGAGTGTTCTGTCGGTGCATATCCATATATTATCTGTAAGCTGTATCTGCTGTTTAAAGCGATGACAAGATATATGACTCTAATCATGAATGTGTTGCTTGTGTGAGTCCATATCAAATAGGTAAAGAAATAATAATAAGACTTACTCACAATCAATTTAATTTAACAATCTGACGACCGGTTTCGCTTTCTACAATTTGCAAAGCATCTTCAGGTCTAGATACAAAGTTAAACTAATGCTGCAATAAAATAAACCCAATTAGGGTGGTGTCTAATAAAGATAAAATAAACAAATAAATTAGTTCATACAAATTATAGTAATTATGCCAATATTACATGTCTGTGGTTTTCAAAATGAATAAATTTGAATATATAAAAGGTACCGCCATCCACGCCGTACCAAAGGTACTCTTCTTAGCCCTGTCTGCCGTTGTGGACTTCATTCGTGACCCTGAATAAGGGACCCTAAGCAGGTACTAGTTTCCCGGGTCAGGAAACCCATGAAATCTACGGAGGACAGGGATTGATTCATTTTTCCTGATAGGACTATCCAGAGGAGTTCCTAACCACTACCCTTCGTATTGACTTAATAATTATAAATTCACAACCAATTATTTTGTTTCTAAATAAGTATAAGTATAACCTAGAATTATTAATTATAATATTTTTTGGATAGTTTTCGCTATTATTTTAGGAGCCAGATGAGTTGTACATTTTATATTCTTAACACCTTGACAACTAACCTCAATAATTAGTGTGAGATACAAAATCATTTTTTATTATTTAATTTGTTTATTTCAACGCCGATCCTGCAAGTCTCATTCCAGCGCCTTATTATTCTGTAGTTGAAATCTGTTCCATTTTGTCTCTATTCTCTATTTTAATCCTCTTTATGTTCAAGTTGATGGATAATTAAAACTTGACACTTGTATTCTTTGTGGCACTAATAGATTTTTGGAACGTAATCTAAATCGACTTTTTTAACTGAGAAATCTCAGAGCATTATCTTTGTCTGACAGATTAATTTTATGTAAGTAAATTACGAAAACAAACAACGGTAACAAATGGAAATTAGACAGGTAGATCTGTGGTTTATAAAAATAAATTTAAAGCAGAAAAAAGGGATTTTTAAAGAGCGTTTTCTAAATACATACATACATACATATATATATATATATATATATATATATATATATATATATATATATATATATATATATAGTTTGAATTTAGTTCTTGAACCTTAATATATATTTTTTAGTGGACTCTCTTGGGCTTAGGTTCATAAAAAACAATTTAGTTTAATACTAAGACATTTTTATATATTTTTCCGACGTTTCGGCAGGAAATCCATGCCTTTTTCAAGAATATATATTGACTAAAAAAAAACATTTTATGATAGACATAATACGGTTTAAAAGATAAACTTTTGACTTACCAAGCATGTAAATATTAGGTATTAACAATTAGACGTCACAATTAAAATAATATTAAAACATAGGACATACCCACTAAGTCACTACAAGTAAAGTGTATTTTAAATCTAATGTGTTATTTATTGATGTTAGTTTATCGTTTAAACAATCATAGGCGTTATTTTAACATCATAGGCGTTCTGAGATTGACTTTTTATGTGTTTTTAAATTAAGTTAAAATATATTTTGTTCAAATCTTTTTTATCATTTATTGCGTTATTATTTTTTTTTATTTGTATAGACTCTAGAAGCTCTCTCTTTTTCCTGTTGGATTCACTTTTTAGAATCTTGGTTTTCTCAAAATCAAATTTATGTTTTTTTTTCGTTTTCATGTTTTCTGAGGGCGGTTGAGTTTTTTTTGTCATATTTGTGGGAACGTATTCTTGAATTAAGTAGCTGACTGGTTTGTCCAATATAAACTCAATCACAATTCGAGCAGGGAATTTCATATACAACATGCGATCTTTTTAATAGAGGGGTTTTTGTTTTCAATCTTGTAAAATTCCTTTTCAAAAGATTGTGACCTTTATGAGCAACCGTAATATTATGTTTAGACAGAAGATTTGCAATTTGTTCTGATAATACTTTTATATAGGGGAGAGACATATAGTTTTTCTTTACCGTGTTGGTATGAAACCAACCTGGCATGGCCAGGTATGGCCTGACTTTAAGGGGTGGCCTGAAAAATATATTATATTTTTGCAAAATTTTTGAGTACGCCTAATTTGTAGAACAATTTGAACACTTGTTTTTAATGAAGATTTTACTTCTTTATAAAAAGTTTCTTATATCTTGTGATGTAGCAAGGGAAGCAAGAATTCAACAATTTAGATTGATTTAGATTGATTTATAGATTTAGATTTAGATTTAGATTATATATATATATATATACATATATATATATATATATATATATATAATATATATATATATATATATATATATATATATATATATATATATATATATACAACATGGCACAGAAAAGCGAATATTAGACAGTCGTGGGCAGACATGAAGAACGACTATGTAAGGGAGGCTGCACCATAATTGGTAGAATACGCTGATAATGATGATGATGATGATGATGATGATATATATATATATATATATATATATATATATATATATATATATATATACACGCAACCTAGGTAGTCGCTTAATCAGTCATCGTAGCGACAGCAGACTATATCCAGAAAGATCTGCCCTTGCAGAACATGTTAATAAAGAACATCATATAATGAATTATGAATCAGTCAAAATTTTAGCTACTGAATCCAATTACAAAAAAAGACTTTTCTTAGAAATGACATTCATTGCTCAAAACTAAAACGCAATGAACAAAAGGGTGACATCAATCAGTTAAGCAATATTTACTCCTACCTATTATATTTGGATACACATTCACAATTTAATGATGTTTCAATAACTGATTCATTGTAAAGTTTCCAGGTTTCGTTATTTCTCATAGTTTTCATTATACAATTTTGTTTTTCAACTTAAACACAACCTTTGTTAAATTTTGATGTTTAATAGCAGTAGTACTACATAAGACAAAGAAATAAGAAGAAGTACTGCCATTTGCCATGTCCAGGAATGACAGTTACTCTTAACCTAACATTCTACAGTTGGCCGGCACACGTGGCCATTTTAAACTTTGTAATTGTCTTTTTCTTATGTATTAGAGTAGAATAATTTGTCAAGTTTGGTCTTTTACACCATGCAATTTTTATATATTTTAATTATTGACTCAATCAATGAGTCGTACGTGAATTTGTCACCTGTGAGTAGAACCTCACAGGTTTTTCTCTTTTTACAACCTTTTCATTTATTTCACCGCTGAATATATATATAATATATATATACATATATATATATATATATATATATATATATATATATATATATATATATATATATTTCTTTGGAGGGTAACTTTCGGGAAAGCGTCAAAACAAGGATCAGCTAGAGATGGTATAAGCCAGTTTGGTGTAGAACTTTATTCTAAATGTGAAATTTTCGGTGATATGTTGTCACCTTCATCAGCACCTAAATGGAAAACCTATTTTAGTACAAGTGGTGGAAATTAACATTTAAAACCTACATTGAAAATGTTCAGTTGGTCCTAGAGGTGAAGAACACTGTCACAAACATGTTAAAAATATTAAAAAATACATTTAAAATTTTGAATAAAAACATTACAACACAACAGGGTATTATTTAAAATACAAACACAACAAAAATCTAAAAATTACAACCTACAAAAACTGCAACTTCATATTAAAGGTAGAAAAGAAGAATTATTCTTCTTTTTTGGTGACATATTTCTGACTTCTGTCAATATCCGGGTGTCATATGCAACGAGGTTATAATTTTCACGTTAGAACCTCATGGATATGGAAAGAAAGAACCCCAGGAAACACAATCAGCAGGGAAATGAAGTCTTTTTCCCAAGTACAGGTAGGCAATCTATGCATGCTATGATAAGTTCCCTACATTCTCCAGTTTGTTACATCTTGTCAAGTCCTGTTGAAGTAGAAAGGAATAAATACAACTTAAGTTTTCAACATCTTTCTTATAGTTCATAGAAGAACTGCAGTTATGGATGTAGCACATTTCTATGAAGTTTCTCTTAAATTGGTTGTCAA
This sequence comes from Diabrotica balteata, assembly GCA_918026665.1. Taxonomy (NCBI): domain Eukaryota; kingdom Metazoa; phylum Arthropoda; class Insecta; order Coleoptera; family Chrysomelidae; genus Diabrotica; species Diabrotica balteata. Next base: position 30,489,783 of record OU898284.1, read on the forward strand.
CCCTCTTTAGTACTTGCACATTTTCATAGTTAGCAATGTGTCCGGTATTCTTAATATGTTGGCTAAAGGCTGTGCAGGTGGGCTTCCTCACTACATCACACTTGTGCAAAGCTAGTCTTTTTGAGAGTTTCTGGCTGGTTTGACCGACATACACTTCTGAACAGGAACCACATGGAATAGAATACACTACATTGAAGTTATCCAGTTTTTTAACTCTTTCTGTCAGGTGAGTAAAGTATGTCCCTAATCTTTTGTACACTGAATTTGCTATCACTATGTTGAACTGTCTGAAAAGGTTTGTGATCTGTGGTGATAAACCTCTGATGTAAGGTAATCTCCCATAGAAAACTTCTACTGTTTCTCCTTCTAATGTTTGTCTTTGGTGTGTTCTAACTGTTCCAAGATATGCCAACAGCATATGGAGGAGAATGTAGGAAACTTATCATAGAATGCATAGATTGCCTACCTGTACTTGGGAAAAAGACTTCATTTCCCTGCTGATTGTGTTTCCTGGGGTTCTTTCTTTCCACATCCATGAGGTTCTAACGTGAAAATTATAACCTCGTTGCATATGACACCCGGATATTGACAGAAGTCAGAAATATGTCACCAAAAAAGAAGAATAATTCTTCTTTTCTACCTTTAACATGAAGTTGCAGTTTTTGTAGGTTGTAATTTTTAGATTTTTGTTGTGTTTGTATTTTAAATAATACCCTGTTGTGTTGTAATGTTCTTATTCAAAATTTTAAATGTATTTTTTAATATTTTTAACATGTTTGTGACAGTGTTCTTCACCTCTAGGACCAACTGAACATTTTCAATGTAGGTTTTAAATGTTAATTTCCACCACTTGTACTAAAATAGGTTTTCCATTTAGGTGCTGATGAAGGTGACAACATATCACCGAAAATTTCACATTTAGAATAAAGTTCTACACCAAACTGGCTTATACCATCTCTAGCTGATCCTTGTTTTGACGCTTTCCCGAAAGTTACCCTCCAAAGAATTGTATTCTTAGCGTCGTTATACAAACTCTATATATATATATATATATATATATATATATATATATATATATATATATATATATATATATATATATATATATATATATATATAGTTTGAAAGAATTTACAAGTTGTAGCATTATGTTTTATTTTATATACTGGAAATATTATTAACTTTTGACAAGTAGTTTATATTCGAGGATGAGTGAATGAATGTTAGTAATTTTGGTACTGCAGTCTTGTAATTAGGGCATTTTGCGCCGCTATGTACTTGAATTTTGTTTTAACTCAGGAACAAACCAGCGGTAATTTAAGAAGTTTAGCTATCACGATCCAAAAACTTAAAAGCACATCCTCCTTAATAAATAATATTCTAATTCGGCGGCCTTCATTACTGCCTTCACTATAACCTAGTTTCAGTTAATTAGAGAGTTGTACCTTAATGAAAGCTGTTCACATAAAAGATATCATCTCTGCAGAGAGCAGAGAGTTGCTCTTAATAAATTATATATCTAACTTTCAGGGCTTGGGAAACACCTTTTCCGGGATTCGGGACTCTAAATCGTAGCCGACGTCGCCGTCCGAAATATGTGATATCTGGCAAAGTTCGTAGTTTAATTCTACAAAGGCTGGATAGTTTTGGGGGGTGATTGGTGATCCCTTTGATAATAACTGCCGAGTTCGGATTTACCTTGGGCTATTTCCAGAAATAATATAAAATTTTAACGAGGGAATATTGAATTCGGGCCAATTATATCGGAGTTATCTACAAGTTATATTTGGATGAAAATAGATAGGAGAATATTAGAATAAAATCATTTTGCCAAATGCTTTTAACGACTAGCACCCATTTAATCCGAAGAGATTAATATAATTAATTATATACTCAGATGCAAAAAAACGAAACTGAGAAAATTTTGGTCAAATTCAAAGTATTTCAGTTTTTTGTTATTTTTAACCTTATTTTGATGATTTTTTCAGCATACTGTGTGAAAATTTATAAATTTTAATTTAGTATAGTAAGTTTTTTAATAAAATTTTATTTGCCTTATTATACGGGGTTAATCTAAAACTGGTTTTTTATCCTGTAACTTTTAATAAACATCCTGTAGAATAATTATTCCGATAGCGAATTTCGTTTTTCGGTTGTAACCATATCTTGTTAGTATTATGTTTTTTGTTTCATGTGAAAATCTGGATTGGTTCATTTTTAGGAGGGAAACTACTTTGCCACCCACAATTTACGAGTTTTTCTATTATTACCATTATCTTTTTTATTAATTTGTAATACGACGATGGTGGCTTTGGTGACTGATATCGAAGGAATGCCATATCGACATCCCCGAAGTGATAGTAGTTCTTAGATAATATTCATTATACAAGAAGTTTTTCGAACCATAATTTTTTCAATAGATTTATAAATTTATAACAGATAATACGTTTAGTAAAAGCGAGATACGACTTTTAGAGAAAGGATTTAAACACAACTTGCCCCAACATAATAATCAGAAAACTTTAGTATTTAGATGTAGAATGTAAAGTAGCATTAAACAAAACTGCTAACAATATTGAAAAAAGTATAATTGCAAAATTTATTACAGATGCGTATAGTGAAACCAAAAATTCCTGTTACAAAGAGAATAAAACAGCCATTTCAATTAAAAATAAATGAATAGAAAACAACATAGTGTTTACAAAAGCAGACAAAGGTAACAATACTATTGCTATAGATAAATTAGAATATAATAAACCAATAGAATAATCAAAATATTGAAATGTTAGACAAAGATCCAACAGAAAAGTATCAAAAACAAATTAAGCTAGCGTTAGAAAATTCAAAATCAATAGTAAATCCAACAGAACAGAAATACCTGAATATCATGAACCTACTGCCGCCTAAATTATACTTTCATTAAACTAAACTACACAAAACGGATCACCCAATAAGACCTGTAGTTTCTTTTTATACAGCTCCCTCATAATAAACTTTCAAAAATCTTTTTCCTAGTATTCCCCCTACAGAAACTCTAATTATAGTAAAAAACCTTTTAGATCAAAATAGTACAATGCAATCATTACATCTGAAATTTTACATCTTCTTGAAGTTTGCATAAATCAGGACTACTTTGAATTCAATAATCAAATATACACAAAACAGTGCACAACTTATAATGGGCAATCCTCTGAGCTCATTGCTACCAGACATTTTTATGGATCATCTAGAGACAAAGATTTCAAAACATCCCATATTTAAACAGTTTTTATATTGGTGAGATACGTAGACGACGTACTTACTGGTATGTTTTACAGGAAGTAATAGGCAACTCGACCAATTTTTATCGTATATTAATTCACTTTATAATAATATTGAATTTACAATAGAAACAGAACAAAATCAATCCATAAACTTTTTAGCATTAAAAATTATCAGACTTAAAAACAAACATGACTTCTCCATATTTCATAAACCTACCCATACTGACGCGACTATACACAGTTCACCATTCCATCCCACACAACATAAACTGGCAACCTATCATAGTATATTACATAGATTAACAGAAATTTCGATGTCAAAATAAAACTTTGAGACAGAATTAAATATCATGAAGCAAATAGCAGTAAAAAATGGATACAACAAACAAACAACTAATAAAATGTTCAATTAAAAACTACACAAGAAAGCCCTGAAATTAGTATTTCCACCACCAGAGAAAAAACCCAGTACATTGTGCTCGATTACATATACAGGCAAAATATCAACAAAAATAGCCAAACACATAAAAAAGAAAGGAATAACACCAGCCTTCAGTACAAATAACAACTTAAGCAAATATATTAAAAACAACAAGAGCCAAAATAAAAAACACTTACAAAGTGGTGTGTACAAACTTAAATCTGGCGATTGTCCAAAAACTCACATCGGTCAAACTAGTAGAAATTTTAATAAACGAATAGCAGAACATAAAAGGGATTTTAATAATGGGAAAACAGAATCTACATACGCATTTCACCTTCTAGATCATAATCATTCTTTCATTGACGAATTCAAAATTCTCCACATTTAAAATAAAGGCCTTAAGCTATCTTTGTTAGACTCTATGGAAATCAACCATTTAAAAATTACAGATATAATTTTAAATGACCAACTTGAGACAAACAGTTCTCCCCTCCTCAACCTTTTTCATTAAAGACTATAAAGTGTAAACGCATGCCAAAAATAGATCACTTCAAAAAGGCAATCAGCCGAAACAGCTGTAGTGACAAAAGTTTAAAATAAATTTTGTGGAAATTTGAAAACAAAGTTTTCAGTGTTTTATTGTTACATAAAATGAATTTCCATAAAGTAACGGTCGAATCCATCAATTATTTAAATGGGTTAGGTAAATATTTCATTTTCTTGTAAAAGCGAAGATAAGGACAAGAATAGTGTCCAAAAAAACACACAAGAATACACCAACACAATTATGGAATACCGAAGTTCTACGTAATACGGAGACCGAACAGAAATTTCAAAAGGCTATAAAAATCGCTCTAGAACAGACAAAAGACTATAACAACATAGACTCAGCTTGGAAAAATATCAAAGTAGCTCTGACAAGCGTATCAGATGAAATACTAGGATACAAAAAGAAAACAACAAAAAAATGGTTCGATGATGATTGCCTGAACTCCATATTAGCAAGAAATATGGCTAGAAGCAACATGCTACAAAACCCCTTGCACAACAACAATGAAATGTATAGACAAAGAAGAACAGAGACAAGAAAACTAATGAAAAGGAAGAAGAGAGAGTATCAGGAACAAATAATCAGGGATATAGAAGAAAAAAGAAAGAACAAACAAGCGAGGCAGTTCTTTAAAGGAGTTTCAGATATCAAGACCGGGTACCAAGCAAGAACAGGAAACTTTCTTCAAAACGACAGTGGACAGCTTATCACTGATAATAAGGAAATCTTAAAAACCTGGAAGGAATACTTCTATCAACTATTGAATGACCAATCTAGCAGAAGTACATCAAACATAGAGGTACATACAGCTGAAATAGAAGACCAATACCCGACATACGAAGAAGTAATACAGGCAATTAAAAAACTCAAAAATAATAAGACACCAGGTAGCGATGGTATACCCGCAGAGTGCTTAAAACATGGAGGAGAAGCGTTGTACAGTTCGATATACAAGCTAATTCAAGACATTTGGCAAGAAGAAACAATGCCAGATGAATGGAAAGAAGGGGTTATTGTACCAATACACAAAAAAGGAAACAAAAAGCAATGTATTAACTACAGGGGAATAACACTCCTAAACACCACCTACAAAATCCTTTCAAACATCCTACTAGAAAGAACCAAAACATACACAGAAGAAATCGTTGGAGATTATCAATGCGGATTTAGACCGGGCCGCTCTACAATTGACCAGATATTCACAATAAAACAGATAATGGAAAAATGCTGGGAGTTTGATCGTGAGCTTCATCAGATGTTCATAGATTTTAAACAAGCATTTGATAGAGTATGTAGGGACAGACTGTGGACAGCGATGCAGGAACTTGGCTTTCCAAAAAAACTAGTCCGGTTGATACGGATGTGTATGGAACGGTCACGATGTAAGGTGAGAGTTGGACAACAATACTCGGAGACATTTGAAATAAACAATGGACTAAAACAGGGAGATGCACTTTCACCACAACTCTTCAACTTAGCTCTGGAGCACATAATCAGAAGTGCAAGAATCGAAAAACCGAATACAGTATTTCATCGAGAAGGACCAAACTTACTACTGGCATTTGCAGACGATATAGATCTAATAGGAAACACGCGATTAAGGATGAAGGAGACTTTCGTAAGGTTTGAGAAGGAAGCAGAGAAGATGGGGCTCCAAATCAACGAAAACAAGACGAAATATATGTATATGAGCCGCAATAACCAAAGCAGAGACAGAATCGGTCAGAACATTACCATCGATGACTTTAACTTTGAGCGCGTTAGAGAATTCAAGTATCTTGGAACAACAATAACTGAAGACAATAACGGATCACAAGAAATAAACAACAGGATTCAGGCCGGCAACAGATGTATTTTTGCCCTCCAAAACCTTATAAAATCAAAACAACTAACACGACGTACGAAGATACAGGTCTATAAAACAATCATACGACCCGTTGTGATGTATGGAAGCGAAACGTGGACGATAACAAAGGCAAATGCAGAGAGACTACGTGTTTGGGAAAGAAAAATCCTAAGGAAGATCTTTGGTCCGGTGCTTGATGAAGCATCAGGACAATATAGGATAAGAACTAATAAAGAGCTTGAAGAACTTTACCCAGACGCCAACATCATAAAAGAAATAAAGTCCAGAAGACTCCAATGGGCAGGACACCTCAGAAGACATTCTGACGAACGAACAGTAAGACTGGTGTGGGAGGAAGTCCCAACTGGAAGGAGACCACGCGGACGCCCTCGTCTTCGGTGGCGAGATAATATAGCAGGAGACCTAAGCACTATGGGCGTGGAGAATTGGATGGAGGTTGCTCAAGACAGAAAACAGTGGAGGCATGTTGTCGAGTCGGCTAAAACCCACGAAGGGTTGTAACGCCACGGAGTAAGTAAGTAAGGTAAATGTTTGTATTTTGTGTGCTGAAGGTTTCTCCAGTTACTACATGGACAATTCTTAATTAAACACTCTGTATATTACAGTTTTTACTTATTATCAGTTAGCCAATTTTTTATTTTACAATTTTTTAATTGAAATATTCTATCTTAGTCGATTTTTGTATATACTTATCTTTTTCTTGTTTCTTTATTTCTAGTATTTTATTAATTTATTTAATTGATCATCATATTTTTTTCTTTGTAGAACATCGCCGGTTCTTGACATATTTTCTTGTTAGGTGAATGTCTGCTCGAAGAGATTATAATCCATATCGCATCAATTCGTTACGGCAGTTTTGAACAGGTACGAAATTAATTTGTGAAATAAAAATTGAAAAATATCATCGGTCAAAAGCAAAGTGAGAGCAATAAAATGAAAACCCCTCATAATAATTTCTGTATGAACGGCGAGTCAATTTATTGATTCCACTTTGGTATAATGGGTTTATTAAAGTACTCCGAAGAAAACGGCGTCAGATATTGACACCATGGAATACACCCGACGCAGTTTCTGAGCCATTTAAATAACTCAGAAGACAGTGGCGTATTTTTGTATTAAAATTATTCATCAATTTTCTGGCAACAGTAATTATGTATGTATTATAGTATATTTGAAAATGGAGGAGGAAAAGTAAGGTGGAGTAAATTCTCAGAAAAAAAAACTAAATTGTTAAGCATATTGTGGTAGTTTACGATTAATTGTTAGCCATATAGGTAGAACGAATGGATTTCTTAAGGAGGGTTTACTTTTGTTTGAATCAAACAAGACCTGTGATTATCACAAAGAGATGAACGGAGACGTGTTTGAAGAATATTTCGAACAGGCGATTGAATTCATACCTAAAAATTCAGTTATTGTGATGGACAATGCAAGTTATCTACCACTCTAGATTAGTTGAACGTTTACCAACTACTGAATGGAGAAAAGATAAAATTGCAATGTGGTTAACCTCTAAGAATTTAATATTTGATGATACAATGACAATAGCAGAATCATTAGAGCTTGCTGAAGTTAATAAAGAAAATTATAAAAAATATGTCATTAAGAAAATAACCAAAAACGAGGAACTAAAATACTTCGCCTACCACCATATCATTGCGAGCTAAGGCCGATATCGGGTGAAGTTAAAGGTAACGTTGCTCAAAATAATACAACTTTTAAATTGTCAGATGTTACTAATCTTTTTCAATCAATATCCGAAGTAACAACTACACATTGTCAAAAATGTATTAACCTGAGACCGCCCCTGGGGTCCACATGGGTACGCTATATTTTCAAGCCTATCACATTTTATCGTTTTTAAATGGAGGGGATATCAGTTTTTTGGCACGTTGCTGGAAGTGTATAAAATTTCTTCCTAGATTCCTCCTAGATTGAAAGTAAATCGATCATAAAGATGGTCAAAATATTCTGCTTCTTTAACCAGGCACTTATTAATGTATTCAGACGATGATTCCAACCTTCTAAAACGTTCTTACTGCGATGTATTTGATCATGGCAATTCCACATTTCCTTGGTAATGTGAGTATTTTCTAACCATTGTTTGACAAAGTAGTCATAAAACTGTTCCATTTTTTCAGAAATAGGAGAGGTTTCTTGAATGCATAACCAGCCATCATCGATATCAATCTATGGGTAGATACGCTAACGCAGCACACATTCTTATGTGCAAACGTATCTCTTCGTTGTCAGTGTATTCAGAAACAAGTCCAATATTTTGAACATTTTTCCATATACATTGATTCAAAATGAAAATTACAACCAGAAATTTTGGCTTCGGGAAAATAATTTTCTAAGGCACCAATCACTGCCTGTTCCATCCATAAATACAGTGTGCTTATCCATAAGTGCCCTTACTGTTAACCAAAATCTCCCTAGCTTTGTTGGTGGCAAACACCAAGATTCTATATCCCGAGGAAGTGGTCTTATCGATAAATAAAAATTTCGTTTTGTCGCTCATTGTAATAATTTCTTCTGGAAATACTATTTCGGATGCTGCCGCTGGATCTGTGAGCAGCCCACGCGCACATTTTCTACAATCGTTTAAACCACTTTTCACTGAACAGAATTTTGGTATGTCTGTCACGAAATCCAGTCCTTGACTATATAATCTTTGAAATTCATCTTGATATATTTTTGACATCGACAGATAACTATTGTCTTCCCTAGCTCTTTTTCGAGCATTGAAGATACACTGCTTCACTTCTGTCGCTGCAACACTTGGCTTACACAGATGTTCGGCTTTCTTAATTATTGTCTTATTATCCATAATTATGTGGCCCCGACATTTTTCAGTTTTCTCTTTCAAACAACTCCATAAAACCAAACCATCTTTATTTGTTTTTTTTCACACGAAAACTGTACCCTTTATACAATGCACATGGTTTTCCCTTCGAAGTTTCAATAATTTGCACATCCATTTTTAAAACACTAACTCACACTGATTCACCATAATTCTTGATCCTACTATCTCAAAGAACATAATAGAAATGATTGACCATCAATATGGTCATTATCACGCAGAATTTTCAGGTAATTTTTCTGTTACCATACCCTTTGTTAATGACTTCAGTAGATACCAGTTCCCATTATCAGGTAGAAAGGAAAGTTAGTTTCAGCGATCTCTCATTTTGGGAATTCTACACTCACCGGCAAAATTAACGGAACACCTTAAAATTGGGACATGTTAGATGTCTCGAATTTCCTAAACCTGTTGTCCGATTTTAGTGATTTTTTTAGTATGTTATAGGTATATTATTTAAGAATATCGATGTAATAATATTGTTGCTAGACAGGTCAATGTCATTTTATACCGGGTGTAACAATCCTACTGTGTTTTTTCCTTAAAGTTCGGAACACCCTGTGGAATATTCTAGCATATATAAAATATTGAAATTAAAACTTAATTATAGCCTTAGGCTTTCTTAACATTTTCTTTTTTGATTCATTTGCTTATGTTTGATAATAAAAAAGTTAGGTACGTTAACAACTAGCCATGTTTTTCATCAATAAATCCTCATTTTCTGCTTAGTTTAAAAACAAGCCTAAAGTAGGCTATGAGAAGTTAACAATTTAATACACACACCGGCAAATTTAAAGGAACCTGTTATTAATGCAATATTTCTTTATATTTGTATTTTATAGACTATATCTACATAGCTTTGAAAGCTCCTTGTCACAAGAAAGTCTTAAATGTCAAAACGTCAAATTATTTGTTTATTTGTATTGTGTTTTACATTTTACAGTCATTCTGTCTGTTCATAACAAGTACAAACTTGTATTTAATTGAGCGCATAGTAAGAAAGAGACTTAAAAAAGCCGGTCTCAAGTCATATGTGCTAATAAAAGCTCCCAGACTCCAGAGACACCATCGTTTAGCACGACTACAATTTGGTCGAGTACATCAAAATTGGAATGATAACCACTGGAGTCAAATTCTCTTTACGGACGAGAGCCGTTTCTGTGTAAATTACATCGACGGTAGAGAAAGATTGTATCAACGCCAAGGAGAACGAAATGCCCCTTTCAATTTTACTAAGGCCGTACCTTTTGGTGGAGGTTCAATTATGGTGTGGGGCGGTATATGTTTGGGAGCAATAACAGAGTTAGTGGTGATTGATGATGGAGTATTAACAGCAGATAAGTATATCAGAGATATTCTCCAAGACCATGTGGTACCTTTTTCACCATATATTGGCGAAAATTTTATTTTAATGCAGGATAATGCGAGCCCATACGTCGCAGACTGTGTAAGATATTTCTTATTAAAAGTGGGTATAACAACGATGAATTGGCCAGCTTGTTCCCCAGACCTAAACCCGATAGAGGATATGTGGGACATGCTACTGATCGATAGCGGTATCAGAACTATGAGAAGACGAATAACTGCAGTTGTAAGGGCTCGTAGGGGAAACACACGCTATTAAAGCCAAAAAAATGCACAAAACTGTACAATAAAGTTAATGCGTTTAAAATCCGTATTTTATTGAGTCTGACATCTTTGTGTTTTATTTCTTCTTAAACAGGTTTTATATTGAACTACCATTGTAATATAAATTCAAAATACTTCACCAACATTCGTATTATGATATTATCTAAACAGTATATAGACTACAGAGAAAATACTTAGATTTTATGGTTGTTCCTTTAAATATGCTGGTGAAACTAAGAAGAAAATGAGCATTTATTGATGAAAAACATGGCTAGTTGTTAACGTACCTAACTTTTTTATTATCCAACACAAGCAAATGAATCAAAAAAAAATGTTAAGAAAGCCTGAGACTATAATTGAGCTTTAATTTCAATATTTTATATATGCTAGAATATTCCACAGGGTGTTTCGAACTTTAAGGAAAAAACACAGTATGATTGTTACACCCGGTATAAAATGACATTGACCTGTCTAGCAACAATATTATTACATCGATATTCTTAAATAATATACCTATAACATACTAAAAAAATCACTAAAATCGGACAACAGGTTTAGGAAATTCGAGTCATCTAACATGTCCCATTTTTAAGGTGTTCCGTTAATTTTGCCGGTGAGTGTAGTTACTAATTATATCTAAACAATTAACTTCCAGGTAAAAGGATTATAAACGGAAGTATTAAAGATTAAAGAGCACTCTGTTGTTCGACAGTATTAGAAAAAATTAATAATTTTGTTAGTTTTGATTTGGCATTTTTTTCTTCAAATCTAAAGGAAAATGTATTTCTGTTTATTTGATATGTTATTTGTTCATTGCAGGTTCACCAGACTATTATTGTAGAATGAAATTAAAATTATATTGCAAGAGAGCACAAATCGGTCGATTAAGGAAACTATAGTAGTTAGATATTTCTATTATGAAAATTGCAAAGCGCAAAACGGTCGAGCGCAAACCGGCCGTATTAAATTGCTATTACTCTAGTAATCTTGATAGGATTTGATTTTTTTAAACTTGTTTTGCTTTGTTTTGTTTTATTGTTGTTAAAAATAATTTTATACCAAAGATTCCAATGTGGCTGATAAGAAAAGTTCTTAATCAGATCAAACAGATATTACGTATAATACACAAAGTGCCTAGAAATTGAATGAAAAAAACCATAGAAACCTCTGCGTTCTCTCTAAATAACATTTTTACCTAATATAACTGTTAGATATTGTTATGATACGTCAATGTCTTCATCGCCAAGTTCTTTCTGTAGAAGATAAACGGATTTAAATTAATTAAATATCGCAATGAAACGAATGCTGGAAAAAGATGGGGTGCTCGGGAGTAAGTGTTAAAGGAAAATTATGGATTATCATTTCTTATTGAATTTCGAATTTCTATTCTTCGGTTCTAGAGGCAGTGATGATTAACTCGAAAAGGTGGAAGGTAGTTGCAGGGATTTGATTAGGAGCCGCGGATGAGCACTGGATTATACATTTTTCAAAAAAAAATTCAGAATAATTTCAAAGCTTTTTTATTGTATTATATATACGATAATTACCAGTCTAACGTTTTATTAATAGTGCATTTGAATGTATATTAGTTTGATTTTTTTTATTTAAAGGTAGCCGCATCCGCCATATTGGCTATTAGCGGATGGATTTAATATAAACAATAATTTTTTTTTTTTAAAAGTGAAACTGGAACAAACCCTGAAGTGGAGATATCCAGGAGTGGCTAGTATACCTGTTGAATACAAAGCACGTGGTGTTCGTGTGTATTAAGGTATAAAAACGCTTATTAAAAGCTTAAAATTTTTTATTATAAAGAAGATCTTTTCGGAATTGTATCATTCCATCATCAGTTTAATAAAAAAGGTTGTTAAAAAACATTGTGTGGCCACATAAAAAACATTCGGTGGACATCTGGATTTAAAAAATAATATTCTTCGTGTTATTTATTCAGGTAAATGCAATAGACTCTTGACTTGTGTAATATAAAAAATGAAACTGGGGGCATCTTATATGACCCCCTGTAGTTGGTGAAGTTTTATTGACTTACATTACCTCTGATCTGTGTTGGAGTCTAGGGCTAACTGATGTTCAGTTACTGATGTTCGACAGCGTTTGTGGTTTCGGTTTTGCATCTTATCCACTCGTTCCTCTTTTTATCTCTCAACGATATTCCCAACATTTGTCTTTCCATAGCTATTAGAGTTATCTTTATTCTATCTAAGTTGCTCTTGGTACACGTCCACGTCTGGGCACCATATTTCAGAACAGGTAGGACGCATGCATTAAATACCTTCGTTCTTAATGTTAAAGGTATTTTTTGGTTTTTGATAGTATATTAGAGTTTTCCGAATGCAGCCCACCCCATTCTTATTCGTCTGGTTATTTCTTTAGTCTGGTTACTTTTGTCTGCTCTGATAGCTTGTCCTAAGTAAATATATTCTTGGACGTGTTCTATGTTTGTTCCACCTATGGTAACTACTGATCTGTCTTCTGTATTAGTCATTATTTTAGTTTTCTTTAGATTCATTTTTAGTCCTTTCTCAAGAGATGTTTTTTCTAGGTCTGAAATCATTATTCGTAGTTGTTCCATAGTTGTTGCTATCAGGAGTACATCATCGGCGAATCTTAGATGATTTAAATATTTCCCGTTTATACAAATCCCTTTATTGTCCCAGTCTATAGATTTAAAAATGTCTTCCAACGCCAGAGTAAATAGTTTGGGTGAGATTGTATCCCCTTGTCTGACACCTCTACAAATTCTAATTAATGGAGTTTGCAAATCTCTGTCTAGCTGAATTCTCATAGTGGCGTTTTGATATATATTGTGGATTAACATTCTGTACCGTGAATCTATTCGGCAATTAACTAGCGCTTCTTCCACTGCCCATAGTTCTATGCTGTCAAACGCTTTTTCATAGTCAACAAACGCTAGGTATATTGGAAGGTTGTATTCGTTGGTCTTTTCTATCAATATTTTAAGAGTGTGAAGGTGGTCGGTTGTGCTGTACCCCTTTCTAAATCCTGCCTGCTCAACTGGTTGGTATGCATCAAATTTGTTGTTTAGTCTAGTTGTGATCACCTTAGTGAAAGTTTTATAGATTTGTGACAAGAGAGATATTGGTCTATAGTTAGCTAATTTTGATCTATTTCCTTTCTTATATATCAGAATTGTATTTGCCTTGTTCCACTCTTGCGGTATTTGTCCTTCAAACAAACATTTATTGAAAAGTATCTTTAGGTAGTCTTTTATCTTTTCCCCTCCTTCTTTTAACATTTCAATTAGAATTTCATCGTCTCCCGGAGCCTTATTTCTTTTCATATCTCTAATTGCTTTTTCTATTTCTTCTCCGGTTATGAGGGGTAATATTTCAGAGTTTACATTCATTATTTTCTTTTTCAGGTTTTGTTGAGTTGTATCAGGTGGACTGTTTTTAGAGTTGTAGAGGTCACTATAATATTTCCTTGTTATCTTAGATATTTGGGTTCTACTGTTTTATATTACACCTTGTTTATTTTGAGATCTTGTTTTATATGTCTTCTTATCTCTGTATTAAGGGTTTTGTATTCAGTTGTATTTTGTTTATTTTCTTTTAGTAGGCTTCTCTTTAAAGATATGGCACTTTAACTGATTTTTGTTTGATTTTGCTGGTGCTACTTCTAAGCTTGTCTTTAGAAGTTCTTTAGTAATGGCTTTGTTTAGTTGATCTAGATTTAGGTTTGTTTAGTTCTTCAGCTGTTCTTAATTTGTTTTGGTATTGTTCTTTATTCTCCTTTAATTTTTCTGGGTGGACTTTTTTCTTAGAGTGCACATATTGTCTTCGATCTTTTTTGTGTTTAATACTTATTTTAGCCCGTATCATTCTGTTATCACTACGAGTAGAGATTGAGTTTATTACTGTGACGTCTTCGAAAATGTTCTTTTTGTTTGTTAGTATGTAGTCAATTTCATTTTTAGTGTTCCCATCTGGCGACATCCACGCCCATTTTCTATGTGGCTTTTTCCTTACGAAAGAGTTCATGGCAAATAATTTGTTGTTATCTAGATAGTTAACCAATAGATCTCCTTTTTCATTTCTTACTCCATGTCCAAATTCTCCAATACAGTTTTCATTTTCTTCTAGTTTTTTGCCCATTTTCGCATTAAAATCGCCTATTATATTCGTGTAGGTAGTGTTTCGATACGTCATGGACTCTGTGAGGTGTTCATAGAATTCTTCCATTTCTTCGTCTGTGTGTGTAGATGTTGGCACATAAATCTGAATTATTTTTAAAGTGACCTTTTCGCTGATATTTAATTAATAAAGCGATTCTTTCTGTTATTCATACGTATTCCTAAATTTTATGAGCGTATTTTTTCGAAATCAGAAAACCAACTCCATCTAAACTTTCGTTTTCTCTACTTTTAAAATACAATATGATTCCAGACTCTAGCGAGATGCGAGATTTTCTTTTTACCTCCGATAGTCCAATTATGTCCCATTGCAGGTGTTTAACTTCTTCCTCTAATTCATAGAGTTTCTCGTCTTTAGACAAAGATTTTACATTGAAAGTTGAGATATACATTTTTGTTGTCTGTATTAACGAACTATTGTCTCCCCCAGATACTTTGGTTCAGACGTTGTTCGTAGCCGTCCACTCTGGATCCGACACTACTGATTTTATATTAACCCTAAAATCAGGGGGTGCCACTTCCGCCATCCTCGCCGTACCGAAGATATCCTTCTCCGTTTTGAATGCCGTTGTGGTTTTCATCCGTAACCCTGGACAAGGGACCCTAAGCAGGTACTAGTTTCTAAGGTCAAGAAACAACTGGAATCTGTGGAGGGCAGGGAATAATTCATTCTCCATGATAGGACTGTCTAAGGAGTTCCTACCCACTACCCGTATATAATGATAAAAGACAGTAAAGTGGTTTTCTTAATATTTTAATATTTTAAAATTAAATTGGCGCCTTTTTACTACTGTCCTTTAAGAAATAAGCATTAAAACAAATTTTTATTCTTGAAAACTTAACAATGAACGATTTTAGTTTTTGAGTAAAGTTTCACGATCTCGTATACGAGATATTTTTCAAATTAATTGGAACGATCTTTGTGCTGTAATGAAAAAGTCCAGGTTTAATATTAGCCATTTTCACAAAAGCAAAACTTTCGCAAAAAGTTATAATGTTGTTTATTTGTATTTCGCTCACAGTGTCGGAAACTTTTAAAATCGATCGGCTGATAACTTTGCTATTGAGTTATTTTTTTTTGTATAAAAAGTTGTTTTTGGAAAGTTTTACTTCAAATACCTAATTGTTTTGAAGATCCATGAATTATAGATGAAGTTTTTGTATATATTTAATATTTTCACCAGCAGCGTACGGTGGGGAACCTCTTGTATAGTCTAAACAATATTAAATAAAACTATAAATCACAAATCAAGCGTTGTAAGTGGTCAACAGTAGACGAAATCACGTGCCTTCCATGCATTCTCAAAATTTTTAATTTGATCATTGGCGGCGCTTAAGAAAATATTTTTCCGTGCTGGTCACTTTACATTGTAACACTAGAATACTATACTTCTGCTTATAATAAAAAAATACATCAGATCTAGTTTATAAAATAAGTTTTAATTCACATTAATAATGTGTAGACTGAGCCTGTGTAGATACACTTATAATCCATACACAAATTGTTCAGAACACGAAATTGTATCATCAAGTAAAATTTGTATCATCATAGGCGTTCCTGAGGTGTTTATTCATTAAAATTAATACGTTTTAAATTTATTTTCCTTTCCAAAATGTTTATTAATATTAATAATGTTTTAATACTAATATATTTTGCTAAAAACAATTAAAACTTTCACGGCTAATGTTGGTTATTATATTATATTAATAAAAATAATAAAGTTTGCTCTTTCTCACGTTTTGACAAAGGAAATGAAGAACTGTGTAATATTTACAGACAATAAAAGTGCAGTAGAAAGATTATGTGAAACAAATAAATCCAAGCAATTGACTCATCTTGATATAGAGATATTAAAGTTGTACTACGAGGTTTCAAAGCTCGGAGGAGAAGTTATTATCGCATGGATCAAAGGCCATTCTGAGATAAAGGGTAATATAATAGCAGATGCATTGGCAAAAAAGCATTATCAAGCGGAGAAACCATAGTCAACAATATTCTACCGGTGTCAGATATAGATGTATATAGTAAACAACGGCTCAAATTAAAATGGCAAGCCAATTATACGGAATCCGAAAGACAGTCACCATTTAAATATTGGCAACCCACACTTCTTAATAAAAGGTGGTTTTATTCAGAGTCCAACAGAAGTTTTATTAAAACTATTAATAGGCTAAGGTCAAATCATGCTCTAACACCTTCAAGAATGTACAAAATGGATCTAGCAGACACTCCAAACTGTACTTGTGGTAAATATTGAGATTTAACACATATCCTATTAGAATGTGTAAACCAACAAGGAAATATTACATGTTTTTATGAAAACTTACGAAAACTAAATGTCTGTCTCACATTTCACATAAATGAATTAATTTTCCCTGGAAACATAGAAATCTTTAATTGTATTTATCAGTTAATAAGAAATTGTAAATATAAATTTTAAACAATATAATGTACTAACCCTAGAATTAAGAAAAAATTTGTAAGCAATTTGCGAACATATCAATCATGTAATAAACCTTTTAATACGAAAAAATAAAAAAAATGAAAAAAAAAATGAAAAAAAAAGAAACAAAATAAAACAAATAAATAAAAAAAGGCAAAACCAAATTAATATAAAAAAAGACTAAAACAAAATAAAAAATATATATACATATTACATACAATATCAAAAAAGTAATACAAGGAAATAAAAAAATCAAATAAAAAAAAAATAAAAAAAAACAAAAAAAAAAGAACAATCAAAACAAGTCAATTATTTAATTTATTTCTAACTTACATTTAGTACTAACTCGAACTCTGGTTGTTGTTCTGTGAATACAAATTACAAAACAGTGGTCAGTTGGCTATGACCAGGCCATAAAAAAAAGGAATTTAACTATTAACAATTTTGTAAATAAGAATACCTTATATCTTTAGATATTTCAATACTAATCGTCGCGTTTAATCACTTTACTAGAAAACCTGAAATTCATATCCTAAGGTACTACTCGTTGCAAGATAATTAGGATGGAATTCCCCAGATTTTTAATAATATAATGGGTATAAACATGCCGGCTTTGGCCGCGTGCCTCGTCTGTTCAGTTTATATTCGAAACTTAACTTGAAAGGGTGAAGTTATTACGAACGAAAACAGTTTTTTGTTTAGTACGTTTCTGGTCGCATGTAATTTACGGCTCGTCGGTGTTTCCGCGTCTACGGCAGTAATTAGCGTCTCTAATATTTCTTTTGCGAAACTCATTGATTCCTAATTATTGTTCCATTATAATTTTTTCTACTATTCCTAAAATTTTCGAGGCTTTACTGACTGATTTTTTGACAGTAAATCTGAAGAATCAGCTTCATACTGGTTAGCATGGTTTACTTACTGTCTAGTTGTTCAACTTCTACTAATTTACACTGATTATGTTATAATTGCATTAAAAAACATTTTTTATGTCGATTAGATTGATACTGACTTGTCTACAAGCATCAACTGTTCTTGTAAATTGTGTAGACCATATTCTTATTCTGGTATGATCAATTTCTGGAATCTGGATTCTCTTATCAAAAGTGTTACATTCTAATCTTTATTTTTGAACTTGTTCACAAAATATCCAATCTCCTGAATTGCTTCAGATAGTTTGTTTTCATATTCCTCCCCGTTCACTGCATCAGAATTTGCATTTCCATGTTCCTTACCGTAGAACTAATTATGGTTCACACATAGGTATGGTCTGAAACTTATGTATCAATAGCTTTAGGTACTATTTGAAGCACTAAAATGCAAAATGAAACTTTTTATAAATGTGTACTTATTTATATTATTAATGTATATTTTAATTTTATCTGTAATTTTGTGTATATTTCTATAATGTTCCATTTTTGTATAATTTTGACAGTGAATTTGTTCCATTTGTTGTTAATAAATAAATATATGTAATAATAAATGTTAGTTTCTTTAAACATTTATGTTTTATTAATCAAAATTATTTTATATTTTTATAATGTAAATAAAACTAATAAATGTAACAATAAATGTACCTAAGTTCATTTAAACATTTACGTTTTATTTCCCAAAATACATTCTTAATATGCACAGGATGACACCACTTTTAGTACTTTGTACAATGGCGTTGACGTCTAATTTACATCCTCAGCGCTAAAATGGACGTCCGAGAACATCACAAAAGTCCGTTAAGTAAGTCCTCCTGACGTATTATGGACGTCCGATTAAGGTCCAATTAACGTCCCGGTACGTCCATTTTACGTCCGCTCGGGACGTAAAATGGACGTCCATAGGACGTTCGGCGCAGCGACATTCGGACCAATATAGGACGTTAAACGGACGTAAATAGGACCAAAGCGGACGTTCGAGGGACGTACTATGGACGTCCACTGGATGTACGTGTGCTATTAATATTATGAAAATAAACAATACCAATTTGTATGCAAAAACTTTTGTATTTTTTTGTTTTTCACCCTCAAGCCTTTTTTCACCCTCAAGCTAGAATATCACGTCCCGCCACTGAAGCAAGTGTACAAAAGAAAAGAAATTTTTTCAAAATATGATAAACATATATTTATAAATGTATGGAAAAAGATCCTGGTCAAACACTAAACAAGAAACGTCAATGGCAAAAAACTTTTCGCCATGTACATTTAAGTATTCATTAAGTTTATTCTAAAATGTTTGTTTGGCCTTTCTGCGGTACCTAATAAACCGGCAGAGATATTCATTACTCAAATAAAAAGTTCCTGAAACTTGCAAAGTGCTAGCATTCAAATTGAAAAAAATTCAGCGGAAGAAGTTTAATTGAAAAGTCTTTTTATTGTCTAGGTGAAAAAGGGCTTTGTTATAATTTAAAAGATTATTTGGAAATTTTTATTATGCAGTTCTTTAGTTTTGATCGAGTTTATTATGCTGATTAGTGGAATGGCTAAAATAAACCAGAAAATAAAAAAGTACTGGGTAACCATTTTTAGAAAATTATGGAAAGTACAAATAATAAAATATAATGTTAAATTGTAAGAGGTCTTCAAATGTTGAAGTATGTATAATATCAACCTCCCATCAAAAATTTTGATTATATCATAGCTAGTACTCATTATACCACGCATCTGTATGTTTGGCTGCCTTCCAGACAGCACAAGTACGTCCTATGGACCTCCGAAGGATGTACGTCATTAAATGTCCGGACATCCCACGGACATCCGTTTACATAATTTGGACGTCCTCGGGACGTCCAATAAGACCTAAATGTTACCAAAAAGTACGTCCCCTGGACGTCCCGGTGATGTTTATGGGGATGTACATAGTACATATACAGAACTTAATATGGACTAATATAGGACCTAAATGAGGATGTATACAGGACATAAAGGGAACTTACAAAAAACTAATAAAATGAGAAACAAAATAAATGGGATTTTTATTTATTTTTAAGTACATTACTTATACTTACTTTACAAATGTAGCAACTCACACCACAACCACAAAAATACCTATAAAATTCCTATATACCTACTTAAAGACTATAATAATAAATTACCAAACTATAAACTAGTATCGAAAGCAATAAACTAATTCTAATTACAACCACAACCACAATGATTATAATTCGAGAAATAAAAGATTCCGAAAATGCTAGCTAAAAATAAAAATGCATTAAAAAGAAACATAAATACAAGGAGATAAATAGAAGAGTCGTTAAAACATAACCACATTCTTCTTTTATCTTCTAATTTTTAAATTTCAGTTCCACTAAAGAACAAAATTTTAGAGATACTCTGTCTGTTTTCGTATAAATTAATGGTATTTAAAACTAAATATAACTTTTTAAAATAAAGTTAAGTAGGAAGATATTATATTTTGTAAAAAATATGCTTAAGTAAAAAATGACACAGTTAACATCTAGAATACATCCCTAATGGGACGTCCCTCGGACGACCTTATGGGACGTCCCTGGTATGTCCGACTAGAAATATCCCTTGGACATATAACCTCATTTGTTAAGTAACCTTGAAGAGTCAACATCAAAGAAGTACTTGGCCATGACCAGGAAAAATCTACGTTTGGCAGTTTGTTTTTTAACTTGTCATTGTTAATTAAGCAAACACCTCCACACACTGGGGCTAGTATTTTTTTTTTGTGTGTGTTTTGGCTTGGAAAATTGTCATTCAGCCAGTCTCAATCAAGATAAGTTTATTAACGTAGTGTGTGTGTGTGTGGGTTTGTGTGTGTAGAGTAATTGCCTTGATACTTAGCAAAGTCGACGTCATTGTCTTTGCTAAGAGACGCTAATTGTATCCGAACGTCTGCGGTCCCTCCGGTGTGTACCGATCACACAAGGATAGAAATTATTTTCATTTATTAATTTTTTTTTAATAAACGAAAACTTCCACCCAGGTGGGATCCGAACTCACGACCTTTAGATTTAAAGGCAGGCGCTCTTACACTGGGGCTAGTAGACACACCTGTATGTAGGAAGTTTGAACGAGAAGACGAAACTGTAGAGCATGTCCTATGTAAATGCCCAGCGTTATCGTTAATACGAGAGTACGCGTTCGGCGAGTCCTGGCCCACACCTGCCCACATAAGTGAAATGTCTCCTGGTGACTTGTCCACCCTCCTAGAAATGGCAGGATGGACAATGAGCTAAGGGTGACAGCTCCCTGGGAGGATGTACAATGGGTCAATTGTGCCCTACATGCTGTGAAATTAACTCGCCCTCCCTACTCTACAGATACAGATACAGAACCTCATTTGTTTGTACGCGCGTAGTGAATGAACGGTACCTTATGCATGACTCCAATTTGAAGCAATATTTTTTGATAGAAATAGTGAATATATTTGTCGGAAACAATTTTTTGCAGAAAGTAAGTTTTATTTTTTATTGTATAAATATTTTTCTACATCGAATTTCACATTATTATCTAGCTTTATGATAACATTTATTATCAAACCATATATGGTTTTGTATGCATTCCGTTCAAGAACTACAAAGTAGAATTAAATAGAGATAAAAAAGGCCAAGGAAAAGTGGTTAACAGATCAATGCATAGAAATAGAAGAGTATGACAGAAAATACGACAGCTTTAATATGCATAAAAAAATAAAAGAACTAACAAATACCAAAAAGCGAGCACACTATGGGATACTCAAAGATGATAATGGTAAACTCATTGCAGACATCAAAGATAAACTAAGATTTTGGCAAGAATACATAATGAAACTATTCGACGATGATAGAATGATACAAGAAGAACCACAGGAACAAACAGGACCGAAAATAATAATGTGCGAATTAGAACAGGCAATTAGAAATGCAAAGACCGCAAAATCAATAGGCCCAGATCAGATACCCACTGAGCTAATTAAATGCATTGACGAAGAAACACTGCATATACTTTTAGATCTGTTCAACAAAGTATATACAACAGTAGTAATACCTCAAGATTGGTTGCTCTCCACGTATGTAACACCAAAGTCAGTACATGCGACAGAATGCTCCCAGTACAAAACAATTTCCTTAGTAAGCCACACACTTAAGATATTTCTCAAAATAATACATGGAAGACTATACAAGAAAATAGAAGAAGATATAGATGACACCCAGTTTGGATTCAGAGGAGGACTAGGAACGAGAGAGGCTCAATTTGCTTTTAACATTCTCGCGCAAAGACGAAAAGACGACTAGATATGAACCAGGATCTCTATGTCTGCTTTATAGATTATTGTAGAAAATTATTCACATTTTCTACAATAGTTTATTTATTATTCTAATAATTATTATTATTCCACTAAATTGTCTTCTAAATTAAATTAAAGTCGTAGACGATCAGCACGACATCCCTTCTTCGTGCTTTTTCGTATCTTCTGCGCCTGTCAGAATTTTACATTAATTCAAATCAGCTACCCTTAACATCACTTCGTTTCTGCCTTCTAAAATAGAAGGACGTAAGTCAAATCATTTTCTCAGCTTCTCAAATAGAAGCAAGTTATTGTTTTCACGCTTCTCAAATAGAAGCAGTTTTCAATTAACACATTTTATTAAATAGTTAATTAAATTAAACTCAGTGTCTGTGCATAAAATATGTAAGTACCTGAAATAATTTTTCATACAGAAGATAATATACGGTTTCGTGCCAACTTTTCATGAATGCCGGCCCGAAAAATTACAGGGTTGCCGGATTAAATAAACTACATATAAACTTTATTGTTCTATAACTTAATATAAACAGTTGTGCTTAAGAACATTGTATATAAACATTTACATTTTACTATTATAAAAAGGGTGATTGGTTGGCGATTCCGCTTTTTTGTTTATTTTTGTAAGTAATGTAATAAACATATTTTTAGATTTTATTCTTATTTTAATTATTTCATTTTCTATTTAACTACTCCCTACATCATTACATATCCGCAATTTTGCGACCTATGGGTCGCTGGTCCTTCGAGGTTTAATTAATTTATTTTTTATCTACCAAATGTAGGAAGGTGAGATCATAATTTTTCAAATACTTATTTACTTTTAATTTATCGAACCAGCTACCTCATCCTTTCCCCTACATTTGTTTTGGTCTTTATCGAGCCGGATTTCTTGTCAGAGTGACATTCTTCTAATAATAATTCTTTTACCTTTCAATAACAATTTTTTTGTCAAAATGACATTTTTATTATAATTCTTTTATCTATTGCTTTGTACATACAATTGCCCTATCAATTTCTTTACTTATGCCACTAATCACCATCGAGTGCACCTGAACAATCTTTATTTTTTAAAAAACTCAAACAGTGACAGTGATTTTACCGCGGACAAAATAATTTTAAAATTGTAAAACTTTATCGGGAGTGTTCGGTTTCCAGAAATTTTTGCGAACCGGCAACCCTGTTAAGACTTCTTCAACCCAGTACTGGAGTTCCTACAACATCCAACAACATCTGTTGTGTTTGTGTTAAAAACATTACCTTATCGGCATTTAGTACCTGATTTATGAGCCTTGCTAAAGGATCTTTATACAATAGATCTTTCTACCTACCTACCTAGGAAATTTTTGAGTTGGGTGTAAATAAACATTTCCTGATGTTTTCAAGTTTATTTTAAAACTGTTTTGTGAACATTTATGTAATTTTAAGAAGCTATTTTTACGATTATAGGTACCTGACTACCTGCATTTGAATATTTTGAACTGTTGGTTATTGTTTTATTTTTATAATCGATATCTGTATTGTGATATTATTATTAATACCTTTTATCTGGTAATATTTTATTTTCTGTCTAATATTTTCTAGGTTTTTAATGAATATTAATTAATTTGAATTTTACCAGTTTGCTTATATTCTAATAACATATATTTGTTGCGTAGTGCATACCTTATTTTCTGATTAGTGGCTGTTAATTCTTTTGCATTTTAAAATGGACCTAATCGCTTTAAAGAATAAAAGGAAAGGTTGTAAAATTCAACTTTCTAGACTCGAATCCTACATCAAAAATCTTGATGGATCAGAGGAAATCTGTATATTAAATGTAAAATTACAAAATCTTTTAAGTACCTACGAAAGTTACAAAAATCATATAAGTGATATAATTGCACTTGAAGATTTTAGCGATGTCGAAATCAATGCAGAAAATTTAATATCTGATCGTTTCGAGATTGCTATTGCGCAACTTGGATCCAAAATTGAAAATATTAAAAAAACATTATCCAATAGTGATATTATCGAATCCTCTAATGTTGTTTTGCCAAAAATCAACATTAAACCTTTTACGGGGTTGGCTCAAGAATGGCCCTCATTTTTCGATCTTTTTTCAGCGGTAGTGCTGAATAATTCTAAATTAAAAACTGACGGGGAAAAATTTTATTATCTAAAAAGCTTACTGCGCGGTCCTCCTTTAGATTTAATTTCAAGTCTGAGCCTAACTAATCAGAATTTAAACGTTGCTTTAGATATTTTAAAAAAGACATATGACGATAATTTTAAGTTATTAATTTCTTTGTACCAAACTTTGATAGAACAAAAAAGTTTATCAAAATGCACAGCAAATGATTTGAAGGAATTCTATATTACCTCGCGTAAAACTTTTGATTTAATAAATAATACAGGTCATACTCCTCAAATCAAATTTGAATCTTTAATTATATTTTTGCTAGAGCAAAAACTTGACTACAATTCTAGAAAAGCGTTTGAGAGTGAGCGTGATACAGGAATCATTCCTACTGCAGAAGAATTTTTTGAATTTTTAAATAAAAGACAATCCGTCTTAGAAAATTTAAATCTTTTTGAACCCCATTCTTCCAAATCTTATTCCAGGCAGACTGACAGCCGAAAAACTAAGGTTTCATTAGTTTCTAATGTAAATAACCTTCAACGTCAATCTTCCAACTTCCGTACGAATTGTTTTTATTGTAAAGAGTCTAATCATCTTATTTATGGATGTTCCAAATTTTTAACTTTAAAACCTCTAGAAAGATATCAATTTGTCAAATCCAAGAAATATTGCATAAATTGTCTTAGTAGCACTCATGCAATACCTCAATGTAAATCCTTAAAAAGATGCTCCACTTGTGGGAAACCTCACCACACTTATTTACATTTTGATAATCAATTAAACTCATCCCCTAGTATGCAGACTCATAACCACGTTCCAAATATAAATATGACCTCTCGTTTTAGAGGAAATAATGATGGAACAGAACAACCTAATGTACATATTGTAAATAAATCTTTGTCTCCTAATATGAACCCTGTAAATAATGAATTTATTGAACATGCTCATCCCTCATCTCAGCAAGCTTCACTCCATACGGTATCTATTTCTGATAACATAGTTCTTTTACCTACAGCTCTTGTAAATATCAGATGTTCTAATGGTCAACAAATGGTGGCAAGAGCTCTATTAGATTCTGCTAGTCAAATGAGTCTCATTGAAAGCACATTTGCAAAAAATTTGCAGCTGTCCTCTCGAACACAACTTATAAATATTTCTGGGTTAGGTAGTACCAATTGTGCTAAAAGTAGAGAAGTGCTAGATATACAATTTAGTTCTCTTGTTAACCCATCAATTAGTTTTAACGTTTCTTGTTCTGTTATAAACAAAATAACAAATAATCTCCCTCAATTTTCTATATCTCCTGAGGTTCTAAAATTACATGAACATATAATACCCCAACTTGCCGATCCATTTTTCTTTAAAACTGGGCCTATAAACTTGCTTCTTGGTGCTGATATTTATTTTAATTTACTTAAATCTAATATTATTAATATGGGACCTAGGTTGCCCTCTTTAGTTGAAACGTATCTGGGTTATGTGATCGCCGGTCCTGTACCTAGGAGCCGGTTAAATTTTTCCTCAAACCAAAATAATGTTTCTCATTCTTTTGTTACAATTAATGATGCTCAATCCGAAAGAGAAGATGAGTTGACCCTTCGTATGGAAAGTTTCTGGGAATTAGAAACTATTCCACTACCAAAAAATCATTGTTCTAGCGAAGAATTTGCAGAACAAATATTCAAAAATACCACTATTATTTTACCCTCAGGTCGTTACCAGGTCGATATGCCCTTCCTTGAAAATAAGCCCAAAAAATTGGGGCAGTCCTTTTGCATGGCACGCCAAAGATTTATCTCACTTGAGAAAAAATTCAATTGTGATTCAATTTTATTTCAAAACTATAAGAATGTTATAGATGAATATCTTACTTTAAATCACGCTCAAGTAATCCCTTTATCTTTTTATAATCATCCTACTAATGAATTTAAATATTTTATTCCCCACAGAGCTGTAATACGTAAACACAGTTCAACGCCTGTCAGAGTAGTTTTTGACTTTAGCGCCCGTACTGATACCGGAGTGTCCTTAAATGACCTAACTTCAAAAGGTTACCAAGTACAGGACAATCTCTTTGACATATTATGTAGGTTCCGTTGTTTCAAATTTGTCCTTTGTGCTGATATTCAAATGATGTATAGATTTATAGATATAAACCCATCGCAACGTCATTTCCAAAATTTCTTATGGAGAGAAAATTCTTCTGATCCCTTCACCTGTATTCAACTTTCTAGTCTTAGTTTTGGGCAAAATTGCGCCCCGTATTTGGCTACGCGTGTCTTAAAGGATATCGCTGAGAGATATCCTGAGTTCCCTAATGCTCGATATGCTCTACTTAGACAAACCTATATGGACGATATTTTGTCAGGTACTAACGATTTTTCATCTCTAGAAGCAATATATTCGGAGCTTAATACTGTTCTGGGTAAACACGGATTTAAGCTTCATAAATGGCAATCCAACTCTTCTGAATTTTTATCTACGATATCACAAACTTCTTCCTACGAAATTGATTTTAATATAAGTGGCTCCTCTAGTAACATACTAGGATTAAAATGGAACCCTCTGTCTGACCTCTTACTTATTCGTATGACCAATATACAAGAACCTGCTGTTTTAACTAAACGCAGTATTTTATCTTTCATTTCTTCTGTGTTTGACCCCCTGGGTGTGATTAATCCACTAATCGTACAGGGAAAACTTATTATGCAAAAACTATGGCAATCCCAAATATCCTGGGACACGCCAGTTTTTGATGATTCTATTTTGCAAAGTTGGAAAAAGTTTCTCTCTTTGTTATCTGACATTTCCAATATGTCCATACCTAGATATCTAATTGACAACAAAACCATATGTTCCATTTCCTTACATGGCTTTTGTGATGCTAGTCAACTAGCCTATGGAGCCTGTGTGTACCTTGTTGTTAGCTATGATGATAATACTTTCTCTTCAAGATTAATTGCCGCAAAGTCCCGAGTCAATCCATTAAAGAACAAGATTACAATTCCTAAATTAGAGCTTTGCTCTATGGAGCTACTTGCCATTCTATCTTCTAGGATTATACAAATTTTGCATAATACTATCAAAATTGAGTCTATTAATTTATGGTCCGATTCATTAGTTGCCTTAACATGGGTTAAAAAGTCTGAATTAGAGATATCACCTTTTGTTAAAAAACGAGTCCTTATTGTTCGCGATAATAGTAGGAATACAACATGGCGACATATCAGATCTCCATTAAATCCCGCCGATCACTTGTCGCGTGGAAATTTTTCATCTGATGTTCGTCAATTCTGGTTTCATGGCCCTCCCTTTTTATCTCAAACCAATGATTTTGATTCAATTGATTCTTTTGAACTTCTAAATGAAGTACCTGAATGTATGCAAGTATCTTTTCCCATTACTGAATCGCCAAAAGAATTCTGGAAATCTATATTTTTAAAATTTTCTAAGTTTTCTAGCCTGCAAAAAGGAATCGCTTTTAGTTTTAAAGTGATCCTTAAATTTAAAAAAATAAACATTTCTGCTAGCCCTTTAACAGTAGAAGAGCTTCAGAATGCCCATGATTTTATTATAAAACAGGTCCAATCTTATTCTTTTTCCAAGGAAATAAAACTATTACAGGAGGGAAAATCTATTTTAACTCCCAAATTACTTTCTCTTAATATCTTTCTTGATGAAAATAGCATACTCCGTGTAGGAGGTCGACTTGAATATACCGAATTAAGTTTTTCTCAGAAATTTCCCATTTTACTCCCTGAAAATGACCATGTTGTCGATCTACTAATTAATCGGGAACATATGCGTTTAGGACACAGTGGAGCTCAAAATGTCCTTGGAAATTTTCGTCTTCGATATTGGCCGTTAAATGGTATACGAAGAATTAAAACTATCATAAAAAAGTGTGTTATTTGTCATAGATTTAATGCTCGATTTGCATCACAGATAATGTCCCCTTTGCCTTTGGATCGAGTTAAACAGGCTCGTCCATTTTCAAAGACCGGAATAGATTTTGCTGGTCCTATTATGATTCGCTCCTCTAGATTAAGAAAGGCCCCTACCACTAAGGCTTATATAGCCATTTTTATATGTATGGTAACCAAGGCTATCCATATAGAACTTGTCTCGAATTTGTCCACGGAAGCTTTTATTGCTTCATTACAACGATTTATTAGTCGTCGAGGTAATCCTCAAATAATTTACTCTGATAACGGCACCAATTTTATTGGAGCTCGTAATCAATTACGAGATTTATCCTTATTTCTGAAATCCAAAGAAAATAATCAGGAACTTCAGAATTTTCTTTCTTCAACTGAAATTACCTGGAAATTAATTCCTCCCAGATCTCCACATTGGGGCGGACTCTGGGAGGCAGCTGTCAAGAGTGCTAAATCTCATTTGACTAAATTGCTCGGAAATACTTGCCTTACTTTTGAAGAACTTTCTACTTTATTAGTGCAAATTGAAGCCATATTAAACAGCCGTCCCTTGTATCCCCTTTCCAACGACCCTAATGATCTGTTGCCTCTTACTCCTGGTCATTTTCTGATTGGAGCTCCTCTTACTTCTTACCCAGAGAGAGATCTTTCTAGTACCCCTACTAATCGACTTTCTTATTGGAAAGTGTGTTCCAAACTCCAACAAGAGTTTTGGAAAAAATGGTCTGTGGATTATTTGCATCGTCTGCAGCATAGACCCAAATGGCAACTAACCCAACAAAACTTGGCGATCAATCAGCTAGTTCTCATTCAATCTGAAGATCGCCCTCCTTTAAATTGGCCACTAGGTAGAATATTGGAATTATTGACTGGACGGGATGGAAAAGTTCGCGCTGCACGTGTAAAAACAGCAGAAGGTGAATATGTTCGCCCCATAATAAAATTAGCACCTCTTCCAATTTCTGATTAATCCTTTTCTTGACGGTCGTTTCGACCATTGTATATATTCTAAATTTTCCCCGTCCCCAGTATGTAGAAAATTATTCACATTTTCTACAATAGTTTATTTATTATTCTAATAATTATTATTATTCCACTAAATTGTCTTCTAAATTAAATTAAAGTCGTAGACGATCAGCACGACATCCCTTCTTCGTGCTTTTTCGTATCTTCTGCGCCTGTCAGAATTTTACATTAATTCAAATCAGCTACCCTTAACATCACTTCGTTTCTGCCTTCTCAAATAGAAGGACGTAAGTCAAATCATTTTCTCAGCTTCTCAAATAGAAGCAAGTTATTGTTTTCACGCTTCTCAAATAGAAGCAGTTTTCAATTAACACATTTTATTAAATAGTTAATTAAATTAAACTCAGTGTCTGTGCATAAAATATGTAAGTACCTGAAATAATTTTTCATACAGAAGATAATATACGGTTTCGTGCCAACTTTTCATGAATGCCGGCCCGAAAAATTACAGGGTTGCCGGATTTTCAATAAACTACATATAAACTTTATTGTTCTATAACTTAATATAAACAGTTGTGCTTAAGAACATTGTATATAAACATTTACATTTTACTATTATAAAAAGGGTGATTGGTTGGCGATTCCGCTTTTTTATTTATTTTTGTAAATAATGTAATAAACATTATTTCTAGATTTTATTCTTATTTTAATTATTTCATTTTCTATTTAACTACTCCTACATCATTACATATCCGCAATTTTGCGACCTATGGGTCGCTGGTCCTTCGAGGTTTAATTAATTTATTTTTTATCTACCAAATGTAGGAAGGTGAGATCATAATTTTTCAAATACTTATTTACTTTTAATTTATTGAACCAGCTACCTCATCCTTTCCCCTACAATTATCAAAAGGCTTTTGATAGAGTACGACATCAGAAACTCGTAAAACTGTTAAAAGAAAAGAATGTGGATAGTCGAGATATAAGGGTTATTGTCAATCTGTACTGGAATCAAAAAGCAAAGGTTAGAATCGAAAATGTCGATACAGAAACAATAGAAATCAAAAGAGGTGTTAGACAGGGTTGCGTGCTGTCCCCATTGTTATTCAATCTGTACAGCGAAGCTATTTTTAAGGAAGCAATATCAGAGGAACAACAGGGTATATCAATAAACGGAAAAATCTTAAACAACATAAGATTCGCAGACGACACTGCTGTTTTTGCAGACAGTCTAGAAGCATTGCAACGCTTAGTAAATAGATTACATCAAGTCAGTATCAAATATGGACTACAAATGAACGTTAAGAAAACCAAGTTCATGATTATTTCTAAGCAACATACAGTAGGAAGGCTAGATATCGAGGGAAAACAAGTAGAAAGAGTGAATAACTACAAATATCTGGGAACCTGGGTAAATGAAAACAATGACCAAGGTAGAGAAATAAGGACACGCATTGAAATTGCAAGACAAGCATTTATAAAAATAAAAACAATGTTTGTCAATCGAGACCTTCCTCTGGATCTGAGGATAAGAGCCTTAGATGCTACGTGTTCTCGACTTTGTTGTATGGAATGGAAAGCTGGACACTAAAAGCGGATAATATAAAGAAGTTGAAATCGTTTGAGATGTGGTGCTACAGAAGGATTTTGAAAATACCATGGACCCAACGAGTTACAAATGCAGAAGTGTGAAGAAGGCTACAAAAGGATTGCGAGGTCATAAAGCACATCAAAACAAGAATGCTGGAATATTTAGGCCACATTACTAGAGGTGCGAAATATGAGATATTAAGGCTCATAATGCAAGTTAAAATCAAGAGTAGCAGAGCATTGTCAGATTTGTTGTGTTGGTGATAAAAATTAATCGTTTTGTTTTTAAACTTTCTTGTTGAAATTATTCCGAATACCTTCCATGGGTCCCCTTTTTTTTTTGAAGCTCAAAAACTTTTAATTTAAAAACAAGTACTTTAGTTTAAGGTGATAACTACTCGATTATTTACTAACACTGGCATGTGTAAAAATCTACCCTGCGTCAGAGCTACTGGCATGCCAATTACTAGCAAATATGTTTTGCGCTTGCCAACAACTGGCATGCCAGCTACTTTCACAATTTACTGGCGTGTATGTACCCGGCTTTATTTTAAATGTACTAATGCCTTTTTACCCATAACATTAACCCATAACATTAACGAATAATGGAGGTCATGCACTATCCCTAGAAGACGAAGTAATGGAGGAATGGGAAAACTACAATAAAGCATTATTTAAGGATGATCGAGGATCATTACCTAACTTAAGTGCAAATACAGGACCATCAATCTTAAAAGCTGAAGTAGAAAAAGCCATACACCAAGCCAAAAACAACAAAGCCATTGGACCAAATCAAATATACAGCGAATGACTAAAATTACTTTCAAATGACAATATAAAAGAACTCACTGTACTTTTCAATCAAATATATGATACCAGTGAAATTCCATCGGACTGGTTAAAATAGATCTTTATTCCTCTACCTAAGAAACCAAACGTTAAGAAATGTAGCGATTGTAGACTCATTAGTTTAATGAGCCATGCCGTTAAAATACTGTTGCATATTCTTCCAAACCGAATTAACAACAAGTGCGAAGAAATAATTAGTCAAGAGCAAGAGTTCGGGTTCCGGAGATTCCTTGGAACTAGAGAAGCACTATTTTCTATGCAAACAGTTCTTCAACGATGTTGGGAGGTAAGAAAACCGGTATATATGTGCTTCATTGACTTTGAAAAGGCATTTGATCGCGTTCAGCATACCAGACTAATTACCGCCTTGCAGAGCATCCAACTAGATAAGAAAGATATCAAACTTATTGCCAAACTTTACTGGAACCAAACAGCCATTATTAATACCAACAACAGAGAATCAAAGCCAATAAGTATTGAACGAGGCGTAGCTGTATACTATCTCCCACCCTCTTTAACATGTATTCTGAGAATCTATTTAGGGAAGCTTTAAAAGATGAAAAAGGAATTATCATAGGAGGAGAAATAATTAACAATATACGGTACGCCGACGATACTGTGATTCTAGCTGAAAACATCGACGATATGCAGGAGCTAATCAATAGAATTGACATGGAATGCACAAATTGGGGACTGTCGATAAGTATCGATAAAACTAAATACATGGTGACCAGTAAAGTGGATATCGGCGCAACCCAACTGATATTAAACCAACAACCGCTGCAGAGAGTTCAGAGATTCAAATACCTTGGATGTTGGATTACCCAAAATCTAGATCCATCCTTCGAAATTCGATGTAGAATTGAACAGGCAAGAAACTCATTTCAAATATTCAAGCCTCTATTATCCAATAACTCATTATATGAAATACGTCTAAAAAATTTTACTTTAAGCGACTCAAAAAATTGTTTTTTTTTTGTTAAATGTTAATAACAATTTCCGGCCGACTTAAGAAAATTAACAAAAATAGATTTGAATTTAAAAAAATATATAGAATCAAATAAAAAAAAATTGGCGCAGTAGGCATGCAAAAAAATAGTTGGTATATTCCGTTATTAAATGTCTTTTAGGGGTAAACTGCTAGATTCAATAAACTACTTCGAGAAATACGTGCTTTAATTTCTCTTATATCATAATACGTCTTTACTTGCTTAACCACAAACATCCTTCGTTCTAGATAAGATCAGATTTACGTCCAAAAGACGGTGGAAATGGCAAACCAAAGTATGGAGACGTTGGTATGGCTAATGCCGAATATTGGAGCCTCAAGTAGCATCAAAAGAAGGGTACTAAATGGAGTTTTCCAATCGTTGTTAACGTAAGCTGCCTTTGTGTGGTGTATCGTACTGAACACTCTGAAATACGCCAAGGTGCTGGAGACTTCGCAAAGGTGAATGCTCCTTACGGTATCTAGCGCCTATAGAACGGCCTCAAATGAGACTTATGTATGTCATTGCACCCAAGCAAGGGTGAATTCAAGGAGGATGGATGAGAATATAGCTAAGGAAGAGAGAGAAAGAGAGAGAGAGAGAGAGAGAGTACGATAGAGGAGTGGCAGAGGGAATGGGCGAATAATAGCGGCAAGGCAAGGTAGACAAAGGAGCTTTTTCCTAATTTGAGGTCGTGGTGAGAATGTTAGTTTAGGAAACTAGACTACTTTTTGAAGCAGTTTCTGACCGGACATGGTTAAGCAAATCTGCCTTGACAGATTGTACTGTTTGTGGGGTGCCGGACGCTTCCGCCCACCTCTTAAACTGCCAATGGAGACGGGTGGATAGGACTTCAAGAAGCTAATAGGTTTCAGGCTAAATAAAAAAAAAAAACATGGTAAATACAATGATGAGAGGAGAGAGAGAATGGAGGAAATATACTGTCTGATCTCTGTGATGATGAAGAAGAAGAAGCAGGAGGACAGAGGAGAAAATTGAACCAGTTATCTGAAAGCTTGTTTCCTTTTTTTCGAGAGCCAAGAACAGGATATTTTCGTTATGTGTTTTCTTTTGGTAATAGGCAGTTCTTAAACATTTTTTTTATGATTTATTGTGATAGGTATGGTTAGTTTTACGTTTTCCTTCATATAATATAATTATCCTTCCTTTACGGTTACGGCTAGTATATGGATTTTATAATGGATATTATATATGGATTTTTATAATAATATTATAGTTTTTTATTGAGTGGTAAAAATACTAAAAATACCATTAATCCCGTCATACCCTGGGGTTCTAGTGTCGTAGTTGGCTGAAGGATGTCAATGTGTCTTACTCCGTGATTTTAGATGTCAAAAAAAAAAAAGATTTCTTTCATTGCTCCCTACCATATTTCAATGGATATCTTCTTAGACTCTTACTGAAGTCTGGAAAACCGGCAATTGAAAAAAAGATAAGATTCAGTAATATCCACATATTGTATCAGAAAATTTTTGTAACTTTTTAATAAACCCTGCGTGGCAGACGCAAAAAAATGCCCGGATAATGTTAAAGAATATAGCAGAGCATATATTTCAGAAATCTAGATAAACAAATAGTTACAATAAACAATCTTAATAAACAAAAAAAAAAAGTTTTTCTTCACTTTTATATAAAAATTTTTTTATACAAACGTTATTCTACAAATGTTGAAAATTTTTCACAAAACTACAGAGCATAGTTTACAATTTGTTTCCTAATTTACGAATTTTTCCAGCAACTTTTTTTGGGGCGCACATAAGTTACGAATAAAGTAGTTTTTTCTGTAGTATGTTTTTTCTTGAGCGACCCTTTTTATTCATAACTTTGGCCCATGTATCTCTCCGGCGGTCACGATGTGGTTTGTCGCTTAATGCTCGCGATAAAACCACTGAATAAAATCACGCATGGGATAAAAACGTACAGCGCAGCGGAGAGAAAAGAGAAACAAAAATGATGAATGATTGTTCCACCGAACCGCCGCTTCTCGAGATTTGCGGAAGGAGCAAATGTTATGAAAGGAAATGTGTATAAATAAGTTTTGAGGCTAGGCGGAGTAATAGGGTTTCGGATTTAATAAGACAGATACAGCCTAATGACAAGTACTTTATCATACATCATTCTTTATTTTATTATTCGCAATATATTTACTATGGTTCAGAGCCTTTTTTTATTCTGTCCTGTTAATTTTTAATAATATAATTTGTAGTAAGTATCAAATACAAAAAATTTTAGTTATTGAATATTTAAAAAAATATCCAAATATTTTTATAAAAATGAGAATATCACTATAGAAAATAGGCTTATTGGAAATTAGCCAATTGGGGTTCAAAGTCGTCTACTTTAAAATGAATAATGTATGTCTGAATTGTCAATATAAATGAGTCAGATAAAATTAAATTATTAGAAGAATTTTTCACTATGTAACAAAAAACAAAATTTGTTTAATTTACTGTTTGTATTTTGAGAACGATTTCCGAAGTGGAAATTGAAACGTCTTTAATTGTGGCTTATTCCCAGTTAAATAGTAATTAATTTAAAATGCCACAAGCAAATAGTTTCAGAACAATATCGAGTTTAGTTCTTATTAATGTCTGATATAAATTTAGAAGAATTTTAGCATCTGAACCCCATCTATGGTTGGATAAAATTCTTAGTAAGTTTATTCTTTGTTGACAGGATTTGACCAAATTGTTGAGATACAATGTGAAGTCCATGTGAGTTATGAGTCAAATATCACCCAAAAATTTGATTTTGCGGACTTGTTTTAGAGAATGACCCTTTAGATACAAGTTTAAGTATTCTGCTCTTCTTTCTTTGTCAAAAATTATTACTCAGTTGAAAAAATTAAACCAGTCTCTAAAGACCACATTTCTAAGCTATTTAATGTTCTCAAAATAATGGAGTTTAGCCATTTTTGTCAGTTTTCGCCAATCCCCAAGATTTGTTATGACAATTTGTGTCAGCAAGAATTAATTTAGGAGATGAAATTTGTTCTGTCACTTTTTGTAGTTTTAGGAGTAATGGATTCTTCCGGATATGTAAAATGTTGTAAAAGCCATTAAAATTCCATTGAACTATGAATTTGGTTATTGGCTAGAGTTGTCGTCGCTTTCTTCCTCAGTAATAAAAGAGTTTTCTATTCCATGTAGTTTTTTTTAAGAAACTTGAAATCTTGCTTTTAAGACGTTTGTCGTTTGTGTTTGTGTGTACCATTTGTAATGTTTTTAGGAAACTTTGAACCTATAGCATTTGTAATATAATTGCATAGTTTGTAGTCGCATAGTACTTTTTATTGAGGTTTCGATGATCAAAGCTTTTTTATTCCTTTTTGGTAGGTACAGATTTCTTTAGAACGGGAATTATTGTTTTTTGATTTTCTGACTCTATTATTTCAGGAGTTGTTGATATTTGTCTTTTTATAGAAGTATGTGACATTATGTTAGTATTATTAGATAGTGATTCAGGTAGGTTTTGTGAGTTGGTGGAGGTATTTGTTAGTGGTCTGATTAAAGAAGTAGCAGGAGTACTGGATTGATGAGCAGTTTGGGTTTCTGATGTAAGAGATGTTTTATTTATTGGATAATTTTCTGTTTCAGAAATATTAACATTTATAGATTGAGATAACTGGTCAATATTTTGTATATTAATTAGTTCGATAGTGCAGTTTTCATCTTTGTGTACTACATTTAGAACAATTTAGGCCATCTAAGGAAGGATAAATTCTGTAGGTTTATTGAGATATTAGAAGTGAATTCGGGATATTATTATTAGTTATTGGGGCAACAAACACTTGACGTCTAAAGCTTAATATACATATGATTGTATTCAGATTCAGGCATGCGAACTTTTAAAAACGTTATTTTAGACATTGCAATAAGCTTCAATAGTTTTGAGCTCTTCTTCGATAATAGTGTTTGAAATACTGAGGTAGACATTTGATACCACTAGTCGACTCGCAGGAGTAATTAATCTTCCAATTTCCATGTCGTTTCCTTGTACTGAAAGGGATTTGTGATTATGTAGTAACTTTCTAAGATTGTAGTGTTACCACAGTATAGTGCTTTTTTTAAGCACTATACTGTGGTGTTACTGAGATAAATGCATACTCTGTTATTTGAGATTCTGGACGCGATGATGTTTTTTGGTTGTACTAAAGTTCCTATTGCTGTTATGTATTCGTGTGTTTTTATATCTGGTACTGATGACAAGAAAATTGCTTGTTCTTTGGATTAAAAGTTAAAGTTGCTTACGGCAATAGAGTAGGTTAATGTTAAAGAAGAGGTCGGTGCTGAAGATGTTAATAATGGTTTGGTGATTACTGTGTCAGTTTTTCAATTGTTATCCATTTTTAATTTTTATTTTCTTCATTTAATAGTATTAATACTAGAGCCGCTACTGACTTAAAGTAATTAAGCCGGCTTATCGGGGTTTTTATTTGACATAAAAATAGATCTTCTGATGTTTAGTTTTCAATAAAATCCTTTAAAAGGTTTTATGTGGATCAAATGAAAATTGTACTTACAATTTTGCTCTTATGTAATTAGAAAACAATTGTTGGTATAAACTAACAAAAAACACATTTTACTCGAAGCTGAAATGTTTCGACACTTTATTAATGAGTACCTTTTTGCCTTTCTAAAATATCATTTTGTTTAATTAAATTTTTACATACTTATGAACGGTTAACCAGTAATTATCGTTTCTTTGTAATACATAAATGTTTTTGAGAAAATCATTGTATAAGCTAGTTATCATTATTACGCGTTATTGGAAATTAAGTTTTAAAATATTCTGACCGAAGTATTTCTTAAAATTCTGTCAGTAACAACTTTTCAATTAGCGAAAAAGCATTTAATTTTTCATTAACTTTAAACCACTCAAAAATTCCTCATCAGAAGGAAACATCAATCTTTACGTTTCGAGCATAAAAAGAAAACAAAAAACTAAATCTAAAACGATGAGAACAAAGGTCTCCAGAGTAGATTACCAAGGAAAAGCAGCGTTTTGAATACAAAGCATGCAATTAGGGAAGGGCCTAACATTTCAATGAACTTCATGAAACATTAAGCGAGTTAAGTGAAATTTTTAATCATCATCCTTTCTTCTACTTTCGTTTCTGACCTCATCGCAAAAATTGGAACATGCGAAAGCTAAAAGCAAAACCGAACCTTTTTGATTTTTCGAACAAAAAAATTAAATGTAACTATGTGCATTCTTTTGACATTTTGACGAGGAACGTTAGCTTTTATACAAGTTTAATGGAACATCTGTGTTAAAATATAGAACAATATTTTGCCGAGAATATTTTATTGGAAAGCTATCTATAGTTTACACAAAGTTATACAGGGGCTTTACTAAATTATTTTGTATAGCTTCTTAATTTCCGAAAAATAGAACAACTGTATAAAATAAAACGAATTTTTATTCCTAAATAACGAACAACTGTAAAGTCCAATCCACACAATCACAATCAGTATACATTCAATAGCTATTTTAGGCATTCTTGACATAAAGTGATGAAGGGTTATATATTAACAACAGTAACTCTTTATTCAACCCTCCTACAGTACAAATTTTCTGCTGTATGGCGTATGCACTCTAGACATGTCCACCTGAGGCGGTAAAGGGTCTAGAATGAGTGGAACCTGCGTGGCTTCTGGAGTACATGAATGCACTGCTGGAAGCACAAACCTTTCCTGAGCCTTGGAGGACATCGAGGTTAATACTGCTTCCCAAAGCTATGGAAACGTATCGCCCCATCTGTCTTCTTCCATGCATCAGTAAGCTGTATGAAAGGATGTTGCGAGTACGCATAGATGACATGATTGAGAGGTCAAGTGGTTTATCTCGGAGGCAATTTGGTTTTTGTAAAGGAAAAAGCACGATTGATGCAATTAAGGTGTACTCGAAGCATTGCACAACAGAGGGATAGAATATGGCTGGGCTACCCTGCTGTTGTTTGATGTTAAGAATGCATTAAATACACTGCAGTGAAACGAGGTAATGAAGGCAATGGAGAAGAGAGAATGTCCTGGTTACCTGATGAATGTGGTGGCGGAGTATCTGGACGAGAGAAGGATTATGGTAGAAAAGGACACGATCGTGGACGTGACGGCCGGGGTACCCCAGTGATCTGTCTTCGGTCCGACTCTATGGAATTTGGCATATGACGGTGTAGCGTTTTTTTATTTAAAGTGTATAGAAAAGATTCTGTGGTACGTCCCTGTTGTTTTGGCCAAGAAATCGATCGATTTAATATAACTACGGAGAAGTTAAATGTAAATATTTCAAGTTTTTTTGACTAGATTTCTAAAATGCGTAATAACACTGGATATATTTTTTGTCTGTGTTTAGATTCAAATATCGAACCTTTTGTTACAAGTCAGGTAAAACTCAACTTTAAAATACTCACGTATTTTCTTAATTTGTATTATGTAAATTTATGATGCCCCCTGATAAAAAAAAGGTTTTATTTGTTTTCTTCGTTTAAAAACGAAATAAACATGAATTCCCCTAATATTATAGTTGTTTTTCGTTATTAGACGAAGGTCAAAAAAAGAATATTTGTTTGTTTAGGCAATAAAGGAACATTTAAAAGTTGTTTTTTTGTCGATAAGAGGAGGGAATATTTGTTTTGGTTTTAAGTGGGTCGGCGACAGGCTGCAAGACGGAAGGGAATTTTTGGCTGATTCTGGTAAAATGTAACGAAGCAAAAGGGGTCGAGATTTAAGTTCCAAGCGGGGCAGACATGTGGGAATGGAGTAAAAGATTTGAGAGGAAGTGATGAAGAACTTCTCGAAGAAAAAAGTCGTTTAATTGTGATGTTGTAAGCCGGCATTCATTCGCCAAAATGGTGGAATTTTCACTCTAAGTAATATGTCGTTTCTGAAAGAGTGACCAGTAACCACTGTTTTTATTTTGGCTGAAGATTTATGATGTTTGAGCAGTGAACAAGTTTAGTTCCTGCTTTGTTTTTCGTTTTTTTGAGAAATCCAGTTCCTTCCCGAGATGCCCTTTTCACCTCATGTAGAATAATATTGGAGCAGTTTTGATTTGGATGTGCCAGTTTCAGCTTCCAATAAAGCTTTCCGTTGATGTGCAGTTAGATACCCCGCAGAAGTTAGCCAGTTGTTCAAAAGTTTAAGTTAACATGTGTGAACTGAGGTAACATTTACGTTATTAATTTTTAAAGTAAAAATAGACATTTTCTTTTAAAAAGACAAAATTTGCTTTCTTTTATAAATTATTTAAAAAAAAAAAATATTTGTAATTATATTATGTTAGGGCCTGGTTTAAACTGTCATGTCATAATTTTATCCTGTTTTAAAAATGTTTGTTTTGACGTATGACAGTTTGATTTTTAATCTATTTTGATTTGTAGTAAAGATTAAATTTTATTCTTTATAAAAGGATATCCATAAAATTTGGCCACATTATCTACTAGGAACCATTTCAGAGAATTTTGTAACCTTTTGTTAACAGATATGTAAGTTTTTTGTCATTTGTATTTGACATATTTTGTCATATATAATATGCCTTTGTTGCTGTAAGTTGTATTGCTTT
Organism: Diabrotica balteata; assembly: GCA_918026665.1. Taxonomy (NCBI): domain Eukaryota; kingdom Metazoa; phylum Arthropoda; class Insecta; order Coleoptera; family Chrysomelidae; genus Diabrotica; species Diabrotica balteata. Next base: position 30,530,276 of record OU898284.1, read on the forward strand.
ATAAGCTGTATTTTTGAAAACTGTTTGAGACAATAATAAATTTAGATTTGTTTCCCTAATCTATTTTTTTTTATTTTATTTAGAAAAATCTCCTAACCTTTTTTTTTATTTTATATAGGTACTAGGGAAGAATTTTTTCTTTCCTTCTGTAAGCTGGGATCCTTCAAGTGGCGCCCTATATCAAATTTCTTGAGGTGTCCCCAGTTTATTTTTGATCTTTTGTTCTGTCAATTGCCCAGGAGATTTATGTAAGTATTTCTTAGTTTCAAGTAGTAGATACCCCAATCCGAAACCCTTTATTTCAACTTATCCACGACCCAGCTCTCCAATAACCAACTGAGTGTCGTTCGCACTTGTTTCGATTATTTTGTTTGCCCAATCTTGTCCCCCATATTCTTACCCTGTGGTAAGCAAAATAGTTGTTACAACGGGGTTATGCACTGTGAATACGGAGAGGGTACAACCCCCTTCGCATTCGCGGATGACCTCGCTGTACTGGTAGGGGCCCGGGATGAGCCAGATCTCAAATACCAGGTTCGGAAGGCAGGTGGCGTCGTAAAGAAATGAATGACGCAGCATGGACTAAAACTTACGACAGAGAAAACTGAAGCTATCATTCTGGAGGGAACAAGGAACAGACAAAGTATTGAATTAAAATGTGCGGGAGCTTGTCTAACACCCAACAAACAAGTAAAGTATCTAGGAATGACATTGCACCAGAATGAAAAGGGGGGGAGCACGTGCGGGAGGTGGTCCAGAAGGCTGCGAATAGTGTAGCTGCGTTGAGAAGGGTGATGCCGAACATTGTAGGACCCAAATCCGAAAGGAGGAGGGTCTTATACGGTGTTGTACAGTCGATCCTCCTCTACCCGGCACCAGCCTGGAGCTAGGCGGTAGAGATAACGACCTATAGGAGTCTTATCCTATAATCCACCTAGTGGACAGAACAAGTCTGTTGCGAGTGGCATACGCCTACAGAACTGTGTCTGCGACAGCCTTGTGGATAATCACTGGATGGGTTTCGTTGCATGTTTTGGCGGTGGAAAGAAAAGAGCTATATGAGAGATAAGGCTCAAACCTTACTGTGGCCGAGAGAAGACAAAAAAGGGGAAGGACAGTTGAAAGATAGCAAGAAGAATGGAACAACATGGAGGATGTGGCACAGTGGACAAAAATGCTGATCATAAACATAAAAGATTGGATGGACTGTGGCCACAGGCGACTGGATTATTTCCTGACGCAGGTGCTCACAGGACACGGGTGTTTTAGGGCCTACCTCTATAGGATCGGAAAGGCTGATACAGATGAATGCCTATACTGTGGATACTCAGACACTGTGACACATACGATGTTAGATTGCAGCAGATGGATAGTGGAAAGGAACAGAATGGAGAGAGAGAGACAGGTGTGAATTTTGTTACAGTGAGAGAAATGATTAAGGGAATGATTGAAAATAAATTAGGTTGAAGTAACATTCACAGCTATATCCGTGCAGTGATCAAGAAAAAGGAAGAGGAAGAAAGACAGCTGACTTTGAGACTTTGAGGAAGGAGGAAATGCCCGTCTGGGAATGATGCCGAACAAGGAGCGATGAGTATCTTCTACGCGATACCTGGAACAGGACAGGGAATCTCCTTGCTCATGAATAGAGTGTGGATGTGTATGAATAGAGAATGAATGAATACAGGTAGTGCTTCGGTAGTGATGCGAGCCTTACAGCGGCCATTCCGCTTTCGGATCACTGGATGACAGAGGAGGGTCTGGTTTAGCAAGTAGGCGTTCGGCGTAGACTCGGCGACGAGAGGGCATTTTAAAGTACCTCGGTAACTATCGCCGGGAGTACGAAGAACGAATCCTGCACTAAGGTCAGTCAGGCGGCGTCCTGGACTGAGATGTCTTTTGAAGATTCCAGACCCCCCCTCTAAAAAGACGAAAAAAAGGTCAAATACAAGAAATTCAATAGATTTTATTTAATCGAGAATTCGGGAATTCCTGTAAATTCAGAGAATAGACTTTAGGTTACAAGGACTAAACATATTGGTAGAGACAATTTTATAAGAATTGAATACCCCTTCTAGATGGTCGTATACGACTAACATTCCTAATATACTGCCAGTTGTTTTATCGAAAATTCCATTTTTTGGGGCTATTGTATTTTTGTTTGATAAACACACATTCTTCTGCTCCAAGAAGTCACAATGAGCCGGTTCTTTTATGTAAATCTGAAATATGGAAATAAACTGATACGGCGATTTCATTTCTCTCATGTATGTTTATCTACCCCATTCTATAGAAATAAATATATTTTTGAGCAAAGATATTTTTTAAGCTCTTATATTATATATTGCCCTTTGCTTGTGTGTAAATTCAGGAAGGCGAGTTTGATATCAAAATCTGACTTTTTGAGTATTTATACATTGTATTATCATAAAATATACGACACTGCTTGTACAGTGAGGAACAAAAATATGCATTAAGTTTATTTTTTGAAAATAGGCAACTATGAAGACAAATCAAGAAGCAGGTTCATTTTTATTTTTAAATAAGATTGCCAATGTAAGACCATAATACTAGAGTATAGGAACGAAGTATATCCTCTCAATCTTAAACAAGTTTTTTTATTGTAATAGAATTTCTAGTCTACACAGTACATAGCTTTTTGTTTTAACAAAAAAACTAAAAGCTAAAAAAACAATAACATGAAACAAAAAATCAACAGACAAAAAAATTTAAAAACAAAGTTGAAACAATCCAGCAAACAACTTTAACTTTACTTAAGTAAAAGAGTTGGTACTATATTATATACTGTCAATTAGTAGAATAAAGAATTATTATAGTGAAAATACTGACATAATATACAATATATTGAAAAATTTATGGTTGTAACCAGTCTGATAAAACCTGTACAATATAGTGAGTTAAATTATATAGCAAGAAGTAAAGAAGCCTGGAAAACAATTAGAGGTAGTAAAACAGATAGAAAAGAATGCAGTAGGTTAACTCTAATAGCCCCAGAAGTATGGGTTAACAAATGCTGACAGAGGATCGAACAGAATTCCAAGATAATGGCTACCAAAAATATGATATTTCCTACTGCGAAGAAACTGAAATAACACCAGAAGAAATTGAAAAACACACTAACGCTATGTAAAATGGAAAGGCTCCACGACCGGGGGAGTACCTATTGAACTGATTAAATATGGCCCTGACAAACTATTTCAGTTATTGGCTTATACTTTTAATTTATTCTTGAGAGGAGAAGAGCATAATATGGAGAGGAGAAGAGCATTCCCCCAGAATGGAAAACTGCATATATCAGCAATCTATACAAAAATAAAGGCGACAGAAAAGATTGTAAGAACTACCGAGGGCTTAGTGTAACTAACTCAATCTGTAGAGTCTACGGGAAAATAATTAAAAGCCGAATTGAAGGTTGTTGGGGAAGACGCTGAAGATCAGAGTGGCTTTCGTACTGGTCGTTCTTGTATAAACAATGTGTTCTGCCTAAAACAAACAATAGAGCGTTTGGAACATAATATGGAGACACACATGGTGTTTATTGATCTTCAAAAGGCGTATGACAGTGTCCCATTAGCCAAGCTATAGCAGGTGCTAGAAGATAACAATATTCCACCGACTTATATTAATGCTGTAAGGGAGTTGTACGATGATATGACGAGTGTAATAAAGATTGGACAAAAAGTGACAAAAAAGATAAAAGTGACCAAAGGACTTTGCCAAGGCTGCTGCATTGCACGTACACTCTTTAAGATTTATTTAGAGGGGTTTTTGGATATTTGGAAAAGAAAATGTGTACCTGTGGGTGTTAAAATTGGAGACCATACACTGTACAGCTAGCTTTTTGGTGATGACCAAGTAATACTTGCAGAAGATCAAGATGATATTAACTACATGTTACGAAAAATAGATAAAGAATATACTAAGTGGGACTTATCAATTAATCCATCAAAAATAGAGTACGTAGCAGTGGGAAGTGAAGGAAAGCACTTAGAACTAGGAAGCAAACAAATTCAAAATACTGATAGCTATAAATATCTCGGTGTAAACATTATAAACAATGGTCGGAATACAAAAGAAATAGCTACTAGAATTGGTCAAGGAAATTCAGCAATACCTCAAGCATCCAAAATAAAAGCAATGGAAATGAATTATTGGAGAAGATGTTGCTAACTCACTAGAAGAGATAGAGTAATGAATACTGAAATCAGAGAGCGTATAGGCATAGACATTGACATCCTGGAAATTATAGAATGCAAAAGGCTGAAGTGGTATGACCATGTAGAAAGGATGAATGATCAACGATGGCTAAAGAGAATGTTACATTGGATCCCCACCAACCGCAAGAAAAAGGGAAGACCAAGAAGATCGTGGAGACAGAAAGTAAAAGGTGCAATGGAAGATAGGGGTCTACAAGTAGATGACTGGAACGATCGCAAGCGTTGGAAGCTAGGTTGCAAGAAACAATTACAAGGCAAAAATGGAGATGGGCAGGACATGTTGCAAGAATGAAAGACGACAGTTGGACAAAAAAATTGCTTGAGTGGAGACCACGGGCTGACAAGCGAAGCCGAGGAAACCCCCAACGCGATGGACCGACGACCTCAAAAGAATCGTGACCAATTGGATAGCAGAGGCGCAGAACAGAAGCAGATGGAAAAGTCTAGAGAGGCCTATGTTCAACAATGGACAACTCAGGGCTGATTGATATATATATTATGATATATATATATATAATTATTATATAGGGAGTGTAGAGCTGTGTTATAGAGGTAGCACCTTTTATCGGAACGATCACATCGAGCGTCATAGACGGGAGATGGTTCTTGATAAATGGTCCTCATAAGACACCTAGCTCTCACTTATAGTTCCACGTGCCTCACGCCGGGTAACTGCGTTGGTCTTCAGGCTAAACTGTGAGGGTATCTAGATATGGCGAAAATTCCACCGTGCGATTGCTGGTATAAGCAATCCACCGTTTACTGGTCAACATGTTTGGTGGGTAGACGGAGCTTTTTACCTCATTCCAACCTCAGCAAGACTGGTGCTCATACAATTAAAAGCAAGACCAATCAAGTCAAGTCAAGTCAAATTTATTGATCACATGCGACATTATACAAAGTACATGTATGATACAAGTCAAAGTTACAGACATACATCTTAAAAGTATATAAATTAATAAACACGATAAAACATACTTAAAAGTTATTTTTAGAATATGGCTCTAGCTCACAAATGTATTGATGTACACACCTCCGAAAGTTTGGCTGATGTAAATTCATTCGTATATCTATTGGTAATTTGTTAAAGAAACTTATGGCTGCAAAATGTGTGTTACATTCCAACAAAACAGAACGATGTTGTGGAAGCATAAAGTGATTGTCTTTGAATCTTGACGAAACGAAGAACCAATTCAATACCTATGAGTATGTCTATAAGATCTAATTACAAAGATGCGCGATTTTGTAGATCACTGAAATAAAATTGTCTATGGAGCCTGTATCTTGCAAAATACGAATTATAAGAAAGATGCGAAAACATATTTGATCTGTACCAACTATGTGGAAAGAAATAGACGACGATTTTAAATGTGGTTGTGTAGCAAAATAGAAATGTTGGTATTTGAAGAAGTGATTATCTAAAGGAACAAGATAAATTTGACGGTTGGTTAACAAACGAAGCAAAACTCGAGGCCGTGATTCGCAAACCGTGGTTCGTCGTTCCGAATGAGGTGGGAATCAGGCTGCGTACACAAGAATTATGTGGATTAACCAACGAGAAAAGTTCTTGAAGCCGTTTAGTTACAAAAAATACAAACATTTATATGACTGATAAGAACCGGAACACAAGACACATTTAACACGTTGATTAGTTACCTTGGGGTACTTTGTGGCACTAACGAAACCACAGATAACGGAGATTTTATCGAAATATTGAAATAAGACAGCGATAATTAAAGCGAGTAGAATGGCAATACATTCAATCGAAACAAAGTTGTGAGATGTATGAGAATCTACCCTGGCTACGAATTATAATGAAGGCGTGTGGTTTTGATACTTGAATGCGTTTTATAGGCCTCCTTGAATCTAGAGAATGCCGAGCAATGCGCGAAAAGTTGTATTTGTTCATTTTGTTGAGCATTGTAAAATACAAGCACGAAAGAAGACAATGAAGACATAAATTAACAAATCAACACGAAGAGAATATCTAGATTTAAAGAAGCGAACTTACGTTAAATTACGAAATTAACTGGTCTTACTCATATTGTTATCTGTACAAAGAATATAGACTTACCCTCTGAAATATTGATGTCGTAAGATTCTTAGGCAGGGTAATCTCGTTGGCACTACGTCCAGGACGCCCATCCGGGCTTGATGGCTGGTTGTGTTTCGTTCGCTGTCTCGGGAAGAAGTGGCAAAAACCACCCTCTGACCGTTGGGTGGTCAACAGCTCGTGGGCAAGAGCATGCCATAAATCAACCCTATTGTCGGACGATTTTGAATGGCGATAATTTAAGTTAATTGTCACGGTAATACGAAACCTTACACTTGTTTCTATCTTTGTGACACAAAATACAAAGGAGAAAGCCAAATTCTCCGTACTTAAAACATAATAAATGAGATAGCCAGTACAATTTTATGAAATAACAGGAAGCAATATATTTTAACAAAGTCGTTAGAATACAGCCTTAAATTAGATCACATTACAGTACAGTAACAGAAAAATATTAAATGAAAAAATATGAAAAGAATTCGTTTCGTACATACTTTTTCAAACAATAACAGTTATCCAATCTAGAATAAACTTTGTTTTACGAAATTTAATTTTTTTATACAATTCAGTGTTTTTATATAAGTTGGATATTTTTTTAAATTTTGTTGCGAATCAGTAAAAACTCAATTTCCTGTTAGTTATTACGTACCGTTAATGAAGTATAGACCGCTATAATGTGCTTCTAAATTCCCGAGTAATTTTAAAATTTCTTTTTAGGTCACGCCTTAATCTCAAACGTATTTAATTTTTCGTCTTTATCCACTCGCCCGCCCCTCGCCGGCCCTTCTAACATAACGGATAACTGAACTCGAAGGCGTCGGTGCAAACCGGAACCTATTCAAATATTTAATTAATTTAAATCTCCATTTCATCCCCCTTGATTAAGTTCGTCCTTTTATGTATTCAAATCGCAGGAGGCATAGGACCTTCTCGGTAACTGCCTGAGTTCCACGGGCACTGGGCATAAAATTCCTTCGCCACTATCTAGATTGAATCCACTTTTACCTTTTTAGGGATAATATCCAGTTTTACAACGTGTCGTTACCTTAAATGAAAGTGACGGGTATTTTGCGGTTCGTTGAGGATTTTGCTTATGAAATATTTGCAGTGTGTCATTAGAAAGTTAAGAAAAATAAAAAAAAAATTAAGAAGTATCCAAAAAGTTTATTACTATAAGAAACTGATTTCTTGTTTTATGTAAATTAATTATTGACTTACTTACTTAGTATGTTTTAAGTTATCTAGAAATATATTGAAGCAAATTACAAAGTAGATGCGGAAACAGTTGCATAGTTCATTAAAAACATTTAAAAGCTAAAGTTACCTGTGGAGCAAACGCAGATAAAATGAGCGTTAGGATACTTTAAGTTAGCGTCTACCACATCCTGGTTTTTTGAATATGCAAAGCCTAGTTCAAAAGAGAAAAAAAGAAAACTGGGAAACAACTAAACCAAAAAAAACACTGCTGTTACTTTTATCCGGAATTCCTACATCCACAGAGACCAAAGTAAAGGAGCTTCTGCTTTTAAGAAAAAGAAGTAATTGGACTGATATATTTAAAATATTAAAAACGAAATGGTCATTTTACAACCAACAGAGAGAAAATCCTTAAAATAATAGAAGACTTCTACAAATTGCTGTACACAAGCTGACACAACGCGGATAGCAAAGAAGATCAAGTAACAAAAATATTACCAAGGAAAAAGGGCATTGTCAACTAAGGATCAGAACTACTACCAAAAATCATAATAGACGAAATAAAACTAGCCATAAGTAAAATTTCCAGGCGAAGATTATGTAGTCACTGATGCAATTAAAATCGGAGGCACTTGCTAACTTAACATGTGTCTTTTGGACAGTAATATACGCGACAAATGGCGCAATGTTGAGGTAATTTTATTCTACAAAAACGGAGATCCCCATCTCATGAATAAAAAACTACATACTTATAAGTCTTCTTAGCCACCTATACAAACTCCTTACAAGAATTGTAACGAATCGTCTTGAGAAGAAACTTGCTTTCTATTAGCCAATAGAGCAAGAGAGATTTCGTACCGGATTTGGAATAAATAATCACCTATAGGACATCAAAATGGTAATAGAAACGAATATCGAATACAATTGATCACTAGTTCAGGCTTTTGTAGATTTTCATAAAACCTTTGAATAGGAAGAATTTGACAAAATCCTGGAAGCACTACAAGCATGCCGCATTGACTTCTTCTTCTTTGCGTGCCATATCAGAATTATCTGACGTTGGCGATCACCATTATGAAGGCTTCTCGATCTTCCGCAATATGGAATAATTGTCCTGCATTTGGTATCTGAGTCCATTCACGAATGTTTTTTAACAAAAAAACTTATTTTCTTTCTACACCTCTACGGCCCTCTATTTTGCCTTTAAGGATCAGTTGTGATATTTTATATCGACTTCCCCTTACTATATGTCCCAGATAAGACATTTTTCGATGTTTAACAGTCTTTAGCAGTTCTCTGTCTTTGTTGTAGCCGCACTGACTACCGATATACAAATTTAATTTACAATACATACAAGAACGCAACTATGTCAGTGAAACTACATAAAAACATGGATCATATCCCAATCGGCAGAGGAGTCCCACAGGGTGATACCTTATTGCCTAAACTGTTTACCGCAGTACTAGAATATTCTTGTAAAAGACTTATCTGGGAAGAGAATGGCCTTAACATTGACGGTAGAAGACAAACAAATTTAAAATTCGCAGACGACATAGTTTTGTTCTCGGACAACCTCAAGAAGAGATATGTACAATGCTACATGAACTTCAGTTAGTGTGTGCCAGTGTAAGTCTTAAAATAAACATCTCCAAAACAAAATTCATAACAAACCTAGTACCTAGCGGAAAATATCAATATTGGAGACAACAAAGTAGAGCTGGTGGAAAAATACATATACTTTGGACACAAAATAAAGATCACAAGAGACAACCAAACATGCGAACTACGAAGAAGAATAAACCTAGCATGGGCAGCCTACGGAAAACTCAAAGACATCTTTAAAAGCGATATACCAATTTCTTTAAAACGTAAAACATTTTACCAATGTGTGTTGCCTGTGATGACCTATGGTGCCGAAACTTTGACATTGACAGCTACAACTTTTAAAACGCTGCAAATAGCTCAGAGAAAATGGAAAGGTCAATGCTGAGTATATCGCTTCGTGACCGAGTTAGAAATGAAGACTTAAGACGAAGAACAGGAGTTACCGATGTAATTTCCAGAATTGCCACACTGAAATCGAACTGGGTGAAACACCGAATAAATTATGAAAAGTAAACGAAGAGATTGCTGGAGTAGAGGCCAAGGTTAGACAAAAGAAGTAGGGGAACCCCCCTACTCGTTGGACTGACGATCTCAAGAAAGTATCAAAAAGTTGGATGAAAGGTGCTCAAGATAGAGCACAATGGACAAAATGAGGGAGACCTATGTTTAGCAGTGAATGCAAAGGGTTGGGTAATGATGATGATTCGTGTGTACTCTGGTGACGTAAGTTAAGAATATAACTCTCCCCACCCCAGTCGGAGTAAAGCGTTGACTCGTACAAAATGATCATCTAAAGCGGTAGTTTTGCGCTTTCTGCCACTTCCCGCTTTATGCTTGTTTGCTCCAGTTCGTATCAAACGTTCCACTACCCTTTGGATAGTAGAGCGATGAGTGTGTAGTACTTGCCACATATTGATAATTTCGACTATCTTTAACCAGACCAACGGCTGGTTGAAGATGGTCGATTGGATGGATAATGATGATTAAAAACAAAATAATTAATTTAACCAACACTTTGATATGGATATTCGTAGCTTGGAAATAGGTGTAAAAATAAAAAAAAAGCTTGGCAAATACACAGCAGGACAAGAAAGAAGTAGGTCTCAGATGGATATCGTGGCTACAGAATATAAATAACTGGACAGGCATAACTAATACTGGCGAGATTTTGGGCAGCAATGGACACAATAATTGATAATAGAGACAGTAATTCAAACGGTGCTAAAAGTGCTAAAAGTGACAAAAGTATAAATCCTGGTCCTCCGAATAGAGGGTTAAGGTGTAAATCCCATTCTTCTACATCTATTAAATCCCTTCTTCTTCTTTTTCTTTTTATGTAGATATGACTTGGTCTGTTCTTCAATGTGCCTCCAGTAAGTTGTCGTTCCATCATTTTCGTGGTCTTCCTACTGATCGTCTTCCTATTGGGAACCGTCTCTTGCCGTCTTTACTACTCTATTTGTTGTCATTCGGTTTATATGATCGTTCCATTCTACTCTTATATTTCTTACCAGTTCTTGATGTTCTCCACCTTGCATCTACGTTGTATATCTGTACTTCTAGCTCTGTCCATAGTGTCTTATCATCAATTTTTAAATGTTTTCATCTCTGCTGTTTCTAACATCCTTTTTGTCCTCTCTGTGTCAGGTCGTGTTTCTGCCACGTATGTCATTATTGGTCTGATTAGTGTTGTGAAAATTCTGCCTTTTATTTCTTTCCCGATACTTTTATTTAAAAAATCCACAAGGGAAATAAATACCTGTAGCTGGTTGTATACCATGTATCACAAAAAAGAGGTTAGATCTTTGTAAGTAGGTATATTTAAAAAACCCCTAAAAGGGCTACATCAAATTAACAAACGTTTTCGGAATAATAATTATCAGGTTAAAAGCCTAAAATAAGTATGAACCATTTAATTAAAGCAAACGTGATTGAAATGTTGACTAAGGTTAAAAAAGCAAAATGGTTATACTTACAGGTTAACATGCCTGAGCCACCAAAATATTAGGGTAAAAACCCTTAAAAGTAAATAAAGTTACCAAAGATTGTACATATTGTTGTTAAAAATTAATGATGTTTAATATTTTATTATATTTTACTTCAGGTAACATACACCCATGCCTTACGTGAGTACCAGCGTCCGGATGGTAGACCTCTTCAAACGGACTTCAGCTGGTAACTGATTGACAAGATACCTATGGAAATAGTGAATTTTGATAAATTCTTGGATTATGTTTGAATGATTACTGAGTTAAAAAATAATAAGTAGATGGTTGATATATGAAATGACAGAAAAATAATAAAAGAAAGTAGAATGGACAGAATATGATGTAGACATGAAGAGTAGTGAAAATGATGAAATAGTGAAGTATGATGGACGTGGGTGGTTATGAAGTTAACAATAAGGTCGGAAAAATGGGAGGGGTGTGACAATAGTGTAAAGAGAGTTGTGGTTTAAAGAGACACAATTATTGAATAGGAATAAAGGTGTGGACGTTTATAGAGGAAGGTCGAAGCAAAGAAGGTGGGCAAATTGGGAAATGTGGGCTATGAGAAGAGTTGTCGGTGTAAGGGTTGAAAGTCACGGTTGAAAGATACATGGCGATTGACGCAGTTGGGGCTTCTTTGCTTTTCTTTGACTATTTCCAAGTCTTCATACAGATCTAATTTTAGAAAATTTTTTTGAGGAATATTATGTAACAAAGAGACCTCTTTTGGGATGTTGAGGGTATGTTTATGTTGTGTGAGATGTTGTGAGAAAGTGGAAGTGTTCTCTTTTTTAGTGTGTTCTAGGGAACGGGAAGCTAGTGATCTACAGTTTCTACCTATATATGTAGCATCACAATCAGAGCGCTGTAATTTGTAGACACCACTACGATCCATGTAGTTGATGGGATCTTTTGAATTAGTTAGACATTGTCCTAGATTGTTCAGGACTTTAAAAGAAATGTTTGGAAAACAAATTCCTGTAGCTGACTGTATACCATGTATCACAAAAAAGAGGTTAACTCTTTGTAAGTAGGTATATTTAAAAAACCCTCTATTCGTTTATTTTTATTTCTCTATATTGTTGCATTCAGGCAAACTGAGGCTCTGAATACTCTATTCACTTGATCATCCACTTTAGTTTCGATCATTCCGTAGCTAGATAATGTAATGCCTAGATATTTAAACTCCATCACTTGTTTTATTATCTGAACTTCCAGCTACAATTTACATCTTAGTAAATTTGATGTTATAACCATGTATTTTGTCTTTGTTGGGGAAATTAACATGTTAAATTTTCTCAAAAAACTCACTGCAAAAAATTCTAAAATCCAGCCTCGGAACAAGGATCAGATGAACCGTAGACGACGTAGCAAACGAATTGGGTCTTTAAACATAAGCACATGGAATATCCAAGAGTGAAGATCCAAGTCAGACGAAGTCATATTAGAAGTAAAAAAAAATTAATCACATATCACGATTCCCACTGAAACAAAGAAAAGAGAAATAGGTAGCAAAGACATGAGAGACTTTATACGTATTATAGAACAATCAAAACCAGGTAAAACAGGTTATTGAGAAAAGTCATGCAACCCACAACCTTTGAACTCATATAGTCTTTATATATCTGACAAAGGCTTACGATATTCTACTACTTTCAATACTCTAAGTAGCAATAGAAAAACAAGGAATAAACATGTATAAAAACAGTTTCCGCCATCCAAAGCAACAGCAGTGCAGTGAGTAGTAAACAGTGTAGTGTCTGGGGGATCCAGAGACTGAGACCCAAGAATCCATAAGGAAGATATCAGAAAGAATGTTGAAAGAGGATGTATTAAAAGTAGTAGAAACTAACCACATAGCAAGGGATTATCTTAGCAAGAGATCCGTTATATTATAAGTTTAAAATCTTTAATTTTAAAAATGTCTAAGGACAATTGTTTAACTACAGCTTTAGGAGTATCATATTTATTAAAAGAGCAGAGGGGATATTGACATTCAGAAGTTGCTTATGCCACGAAGGATGTGTAGAGATATGAAAGGGTGAAGTTGCAGCAAGATCGAAACCGTCGAGAATAGAATTTAGTTTAAAAAAGAGAGGTTGTGCTGCTCTAGGGGTCTGAGAATGATGAATGAGATTCTTTGGTTAAATAATAGTGTAGACTGGATATTGTGGATTGGCTGATAAGCTAGCTGCATATGACAAAAGAAGATGTTCTCCTTAACCAGAGTGGCTATTCGTTAGCTTCACAGCGTATGCTTTGAGCTGGACTAGATCTAAAGGAACCTACGCAGATCCTAAGACCCGTATTGTGTAAGGAGTCAAGAGCTTTCAGATGTGACTTGGAGGCAAGCATATAGACAAAACTGCCATAGTCTATATTGGAGCGAATAATGGATCTGTAAACTGTAAGCAATACCTCTTCGTCAGCTCCCCATTGGAAATGTGCTAAACTTTTTAGGATATTAATTTTTTTTAAGCAGTTGCCTTTCGTTTCCTGTATGTGTGTATTCCAAGTAAGTCTGGAGTCAAAGGTCAGTCCTAAGGCTTTATGATGATCAATAACATCTAGTAATACTCCGTTGTATATCAAAATTGAATTATTTTTTGTTGTTTTTCTATAAATTGCATAATTTTAGCTTTTTGAAATGAGAAGTAAAAGCTCAATATGCCTCCACCACCTTTCTATATCTTATCTATTATATTATTATCTATTCAATGGTTATTTGCATTAGTCGACAGGTTCTTTCGATATTCTTTCCTCTGCAAAAGAGTATAAGGTTATCAGCATATAATGCGTATTTAACTGGGAGATGAATACTATTGCCTACATCATTGAATGACAAACTCAACAAAGTTGTGCTTATAACAGCACCTTGTGGCAACCCATTATGTTAAATATGAGTAGACGACAGCTTTCCGTTTAAAATAACTTTACAAGTTTTATTATCTAAAAAAATTCTGCAAAAAGTAGTATAATCCGACAAGCGAGAGCTGGCGGGTGAGCTGCGCGAAAATAGAAAAGGAATCATTCTAAGAGAGATAGGAGAGGTACTTAATCGCGATTTTAGGTATATATTATAGGTACTTAAACGGTTATACACGATGTGAACTCCTAGCCGACTGCAATAGAAATGAGCAATCCCTTCCACTTTTCGATTTGTTCTACGCACAACCCGCCAGCTCTCGCTTGTCGGGTTATATATGTTTCCACCAAGTCCAAATTGTTGAAGATTTTGGAGTATTACAGATTTTTGAACAGTGTCAAAGGCTCCTTCGACATCAAAAATACTGCTAATAAATCTTGTTTATAGGCCATAAAGTCGGAAATATGTGACTGCAAAATTACCATAATGTCTGATGTTGAACCATGAGATCTAAAACCGGATTGTGCCGGTGAAATAACTTTATATTTTTCCAGAAACCCGACCAATCTTTTGTTTACCATTTTCTCCATTATTTTGCACATGGTGCACGTCAGCGATATTGGCCTATATGAATTAGATAAACTCTTGTTTGGTTATAAACTGTTTCTATTGGTATAATATATGATTCTCGCCACCGCTTAGTAAAATTATAACTGCTCCAAATACCGTTGTAAAATTTTAATAAAATAATGATGCAAGAAGTCGATAATTTCTTTAAGAATATGAAAGGAATGTCACCTGGACCAGAGGCTATGTTTTTACACAAATCGAGTGGCTCAAAAAAATGTTTAAATGTTTAATAAAAGGTAAAATTGTTAAACAAAATCAGATTACTATATATCAGATTTTTTTATTCATTGTAAGTTTTTTCAAAGTACTTTAATAAAAAATCTAAAATGTAGTAAAAACGTAGTAAACTAGCAGCAGAATAGAAACATTCTCTAATAATTTTCTGTGTTATCCTAGTATTCAATATCTCATTCCCAATCTACCGGAATATTCATTTGAGCTGCAATATAAAAAGGGTTTTCAGTTTTCTTTGTGTTCACATTGTTACTATTATTCTACTGAATAGTATTACTGCTATGCATGACTGCGATCGAATATACAGTATTAATTGCGTTCCTCTGTGAAATCAATAGATTTTTAATTAATAATTTCCGTGCATGTTGCTAGTTCAAAGGATATAATATATTATTATACATTTATCATCGTTTTTAGGTATTCCGTTGTTTATTATTATTTGTTTTGTGTTTTGTAACTGAATTTCGTAAACAGTAGTATCTCAACCGAGCATTCGTAATAGTCCGATTGTTCTGAACGTTAACAAAGAGTAAAACACTAGTGTTTGGCTTGTAATTTGTAATTAATTTGTTCACTACAATCGTTGCGATACTAATTAAACTGATTAAATCCGATTATTTAGCTTTTAGCTCGGAAATCGACGACCATTGCCTGATTTTCAATGTTCAGCTGGACAGATACTCAAAGGACAGGAGGTAGACCTCATCGCTGTTGGTTTAGTTTGGTAATGGTTGCAGAGTGGCTTGTTTATATTGATAGGACTACACTTTGAATAGATATTGCGAATAGAGATTAATTTAAAGCACAACTGTAAGAAAATTAAAACATATAAACATCAGGTTACTATAACAGGTGTGCGAAAAGGGAATAGCACGGAAAAAAGTCCGTTTACCAGAGAAAATCGAAAAAAGAACTTTTGCGAATAAGAAGTTTGTAGCATTTGCAAATTCTTTGATTCCTTAGTATATGTATATTAAAATCCCCTCGTATATGTTGTAAAGTCCCTTCATATATGAATTAAAATAACGAAGAATGTTTTCTATGTTTCTCAGTTCCTATCTTACAAGTTAAAATACGCAAAAAGTATTTTCAATTCATTTTTAGGTCGGCTCGAGTTAATATAAACCATTTTAGAGTTGTTTATTTATTTCGCAGCTCGTATGTTTCTCGATATTTATTTGTTTCAAACTGACCGATACTGCGTTTTAAATCCTGTTAAGTGTTTTGTTTATTCTAACTTATGTGAATTGATCTTGAAGATAATTTCAACACTCTCGTTGGAGCCGCGGTCAAGAGCGGTGGTTTTCAGCGGTATGTACAAATTCACTTCGAATTTGTAAATTTTTCTGTTTTTGTCCCTTTTCACAGAAAATGTGTAGCAGTGTGAAGTTCATGGTTCAGTTAAATGTTTAAGTGAGGATTGGAAGAATAGTCGTTTCCATCCTCGTTTTGTTTTTCCCTGGTTGTCATCCCAGGCTTTTTGGCAGTATGGAGATAAATTTGTTCGTGTGTTCGTTACACAGAGAGTGTAGTCCAGGTCAACCCCCAGTTATAGTTCCAGTTATGGTTCCAGAAATTTTAGTGCAATTTTTTGGTAAATTCAGGTAACTTTTTAGTGATTAAATTTAAAGTAAAGACAGACATTTTTTTAATTAATAGTTTGCTTTCGTTAAAATTTAAGAATTTTTAATAATTAATATTGTAAATTTCTAAGGTTTGTAAGTTTTTTTTTGTATTTTTGTATTTTGCGACTATTGATGTAATATTTTTGCATTGTCTATTTTGTAACTGTGGTAAGACACAATAAATGTTAATTTTTTTTAAACATTTTGTTTATTTTTTTAACTAACCTTTTTTGAGTTTCATTTGAAAAAGATATGTTTTGCATTTCTAATAATTATTTCGATAGTTACAACTAGTTGTTGTAATGGTTATAATTAGGCACCTCGAAGTGGCGTCCTTTTTAAATTACTAGAGGTGTTTCCTGTTTCCTTCCTGTGTTTTGTTTTGCTTGTCCCAAGAGATTCAAACCCCTTGTCATTTACTTATCATGACCCCAGATATCCTAACAAACCCTGAGTGCCGTTCGCATACGTTTCGATTTATTTTGCTTGCCCTATCTCCACCCCCATAATTTCTGTCCCCAATTTTCTACCCCTTATAATAATACCCCATGTGGTAGGCAAAATATTTCCGTTACAAGTTAAAAGTAGCTTAGGTTATGTATGAAATAAAAAATGTGCTAAGAAGTATGAAAAATAACCGAAGAATATAAAACGATTGGCAAATGAGTCCATAAATAAAAAATAAAAAAAGGACCCCTATAATTATAGGGAAATATGCGTCGCACATTCTGTGGTTCAAAAAAGTCAAACCAACCAACATCTCATATTTTTCGGGGAGAAGCTGTTCTTCTTCTTAGGGTGCCTGTTCGTTTCGAACGTTGGCGATCATTCTGGCTATGATGACTTTGTTGGTTGCTATACGGAATAGCTGTGTTGAGGTCTTTCTATACCATGCTCTCAGGTTAGCAAGCCAGGATATTCTTCTTCGTCCTGGGCCCTTTTTCCTTCAATTTTACCTTGCAAAATGCATTGGAGTAGCTCATATCTGCCTTGATTTCTCATTATATGTCCCAAGTACTGCAGCTTACGGTCCTTCACGATGTTGACCAAATCCGCAGTTGTGTTCATTCTCCGCAGTAGTTCTTCATTGGTGACTTTGTCTGTCCATGGTATCTTCAGGATCCTTCTGTATTACCATAGCTAAAATACCTCAAGTTTTGATTTTCGCCTTTCGCCTTCAATGTCCACGTTTCTACTCCATACAGAAGCATTTTTTTTCTAGGTTGAGGTCATGGCTCTTTAACACAGAGCTCATAGTCAAGAATGCACTTTTTGCCTTTCCAAAGCGACATTTAATCTCTTGGGTATTGTCCCACGACTCATTGATTATAGTTCCCAAGTAGTTGTACTGTGAAACACGTTCAATTCTAATTTGGTTCCCATACAGATTTGCTCCAGTTATGTTTTCCTTGCTAATGATCATCAGCTTGGTTTTGCTGGTGTTTATATCCAGTCCATATGTTCGACTTATTTCCGTTTGTCTGAAGGCTGCCAATATTTCTTCTGGTAGGATTTTGGGACCTAAATGTTCTTCAATGGTGGGCTTTTGTATTGTTCTGAGGTCATGGAAAAGTTTCTTCAAGTATTCTTCCCATACTTTCTTTTAATTTTCTTTAGTTATGATAAGCTGACTATGATAAGCTGCCAGTTTGTATGTTACATAGATTAACAGAAATTCCGATGTCAAAAGACAACTTTGAGACAGAATTAAATATAATTAAACAAATAGCAGTAAACAACGGATACAACGAACAAACAATTAATAAAATGTTAAATCAAAAACTACACAAGAAAGCCCTGAAATTAGTATTTCCACCACCAGAGAAAAAACCGAGTACCTTCTGCTCGATTACATATACAGGCAAAATAACAACAAAAATTGCCAAACACTTAAAAAATAAAGGAATAACACCAGCTTTCCGAACAAATAACAACCTAGGCAAATATGTGTATACAAACTCCAATGTGGCGACTGCCCAAAAACTTACATCGGTCAAACTGGTAGAAACTTTGATAAACGAATAGCAGAACATAAAAGGGCTTTCAAGAATAGAAAAACAGATTCGACATACGCACTTCACCTTCTAGATCATAATCATTCTTTTAATGACAAATTTAAAATTCTTCACATTCAAATAAAGGCCTTAAGCTATCTTTGTTAGAATCTATGGAAATCAACAAATTAAAAAACACAGATATAATTCTGAATGACCAACTTGAGACAAACAGTTCTCCCCTCCTCAACCTATTTCATTAGAGACTATAAATTTGTAAACCCAAGCCAAAATAGATCACTTGAGAAAGGCAATCAGTCGAAACAGCTGTAGTGATAATATTTAAAATAAATTTTGTGGAAGTTTGAAAACAAAGTTTGCAGTGTTTTATTATTGCTTTTACCTTCTCTTATTTTTCTTCTGACGAATATATGTATTCTCTTATATTCTTGGAGATTTTCTTTGATTTTTTTTTCTGTGATTCATAAGTTCAAGTATTTCATCGGTCATCCATGATTTCCGTTTCTCTGTATCTTTCTTCAGGTGTTGTTCTTTTATTTCACTCACTTTTTCTTGTATGATGGTCAAACTTTGCTCTATAGTTACTGCATTTCTGTATTTTAGCACTTTTATATTGAGATTTTCACTCACCTTCAGTCGAACATTGGGATCTTTCAGTTTTCTAACATCGACTTACTTGTAACCTTCTTCATTCTGACTTTGAAATTACATACAACTGGTACATGATCAGAATTTATGTCTGCCCCGGGTATGTTTTGACAGATGTACAGTTGTTCCTATATTTCTTATTTACTAGCATGTAATCAATCTGATTTCTTACAATACTTCCCATAGAATACTGTGGAGATTTCCAGATGTACGGTTTCCTTGGATGTAGCTTAAACCAGCTGTTTCCTAGAGCAAATGGTCCAACTGCGGATGATGTTTTGCTTGCTTCAACTTGGGCATTAAAGTCACCCATGATAATTGTTAGGTTGTGCTTTTTCAACCTTCTTACTACTTTATTAATGTTATGGTATAGTTTGTCTATCTCTTCTTCTGTTCCTTCTGTTGTAAGTGCATACACTTCAATTATATAAATGTCGATTGGTCTTGCTTTAATTTGTATGATCATCACTCTTGATGATATTAGGAGGAAGTTATCAACACATTTTGCCACTTCTTTTAACCACTTCTACAATAACCTCTTCTTTTCATGTATCTGGAATTGTTTCTTCTCGCCAAATCTCATGAATTAGCTTGTATATAGAACTGTACAATGCTTCTCCTCCATGTTTTAAGCACTCTGCGGGTATACCATTGCTACCTGGTGTCTTATTATTTTTAAGTTTTTTAATTGCCTGTATTACTTCTTCGTATGTCGGGTATTGGTCTTCTATTTCAGCTGTATGTACCTCTATGTTTGATGTATTTCTTAGATTGGTCGTTTAATAGTTGATAGAAGTATTCCTTTCAGGTTTTTAGAATTACCTTGTCATCCGTGATAAGCTGCCCGCTGTCGTTTTGAAGGAAGTTTCCTGTTCTTGCTTGGTAGCCGGTCTTGATATCTGAAACTCGTTTGAAGAACTGTCTCGCTTGTTTGTTCTTTCTTTTCTCTTCTATGTCTCTGATTATTTGTTCCTGATACTCCCTCTTCTTCCTTTTCATTAGTTTTCTTGTCTCTGTTCTTCTTTGTCTATACATTTCATTGTTGTTGTGCCAGGCGTTTTGTAGCATGTTCCTTCTAGCCATATTTCTTGCTGTTACGGAGTTCAGGCCATCATCACCATTTTTTTGTAAACAATTACTTACAAGTCACAAAATTTTATTACTTCTCTAGACGCACACGGTCCACTGCACCGGTTTTACAAATTACAAACGTGCAGTTGGTTAGATATCAACACTGCAGTGATATACAGTCGATAAATTTACCTATCAAAAGAAGGTACCGATCCGGAGAAACTGGAAAGCTTGCCGAAACCCGAGACTCAAAAGGTTAATGAATAATTATCTCTCTAATGTCTTTTAACCCTTTATTTGTTCATTGTTTATTTCAAAAAATTCTAAATATTTCAGTATAAAATTTTCTTAAACCTCTTATTAGTCTTAGTATTAAGACTAAAAAGCACGTCGTGTTGGTTAAATGTCAATATGCCAAAAATATTTACACTAGATATTTGAAATTGTCGACACTCCAGCAGCAATGATTGAAATTCCAAACATAACGCATTTTCTCGTTCATTGTAGTAGCTCCGAATAAGTGAACATGTACGAGCTGAATAAATATCTCCCTCCAGCCATTTA
Organism: Diabrotica balteata; assembly: GCA_918026665.1. Lineage (NCBI taxonomy): Eukaryota > Metazoa > Arthropoda > Insecta > Coleoptera > Chrysomelidae > Diabrotica > Diabrotica balteata. The sequence goes on from OU898284.1 coordinate 30,551,010, forward strand.
CTACATTCACGCATATTAGGCCTGAATTTCTCGTTGTCTGTTATTAGGTTTTTAATAAAAATTTTTTTTTTTTTATTAAAACTAATAAAAACTTTTAAAATTTTTTGTTCCTTTTAACATATAGGGCCTTTTTGTTTTTCTTGAGTTATAACTTGAGCAATGTATGAACAATATCATACCAAACCACCTTTCAGCCATCAATCTTCTGTTGTTCTGGCATACTTGTCCACACACAAAAACAACCTACCATCTTTATTTTTCACACATAACCAGTAATTCATGTTCATGTACTTATAACTTGAAAAATCTTTTATTTTTACCAGGTACCAAATGTTGTTTTTTGACATAGAGGGCCTTCCATGCTTAAGTTTTAAGTTAAGTACTACATGAACATCACATTACAATCACATTCTTGTCATATTTAAATTTCAGCTCAACAACAGATCTAAACACACCTTTTACTACATCACTCCTCATTAATAAATCTTATAGGACCCATCTTCCTACATGTGCCTTTTTTACCATTTTCTAGGTACCAAATGTTACACAACATACAGGGCCTTTTGATAAAATCTTCAGCTTAGAATAAATAAATCCATACACATGTATAGTTGGTTGCCTATTGATCCTACAAAATTTCATAAACTCCAGTTTACCCACATTAATTTTAAAAAACCAATTTTTTCAATGTTTCCAATATAGCTATATGATTAATTCACATTACAGACTACAACATTGATGGTTGATACTGTTACATTATTATAATTTTAATTTTTTTCAATTTTAAATAATGCTGGCATCTGTCATTTTTAGACAACTACCGTAAGTTACACTGACTGCTCTGACACAACATCCGTTCTAACATGTCAACAATGTCATTTTGATCAGTTGTTATCAACAGGTCCTCGAAGACACTTCGTCTCAGGACCATTTTACCTATGTAGGGTCATACGTCGCCATGTTACCAATTCCAACGGTAACTTAAACATCCTAATTTGTAACTATATATAATGTAAAACAACTGTAAATTTATAACATTTAAAGGGTTTTGACCCATATATTTTGGTGGCTCATAGCATGTATACCTCGTAAGTATTAACCACATTTTGCTTTAACCTTAGTCAACATTTTAAATTCAACGTTCTTTTTAATTAAAGTGGTTATTTACTTTCAGGTTTACACTGATGATGGATTTAACAATCCGAAAATGTTCTCTAATGTAATTGTGATAGCCCGTTTGGGCATTTTATTATATACCTTTTATAAAGGATTTGAAATAAATTTTTTGAGATTATTTTAAGTTGTTTTTCTACCAATTGGTATCCTGTTTTAGTTCTAATTTTTGTTTTATTTCTTTCATAATCAGGTTGAATAATAGAGGACTCAGGGAATCTCTCTGACTTATCTCATTGCCAGCTTAAATAGGGTCGGTTAGTTCTTCTTCTACTTTTACTTTTATTGTGTTGTTTTGCTACATATATTCGATCGCTTCGATTATTCCTAGAGGTATCTCTCTTGCGGACAATAAGTAGATCACATCCTTTAATTTAACCCAATCAAATGCGTTTTTAAGGTCCACGAAACATAGATATGCTGATTTGTTGTATTTTAATGATTTCTCTTGCACTTGCGTCATTATAAATATAGCGTCTAAGCATGATCTTCCCGACCTAAAACCTTGTTGTTCTTATGTTAATGTTATTATTTCCTTTAGTTTACTAGTTATCACTTAAGCTGTTAATTTTAGTGTTGTGTTTAATAAATTAATTCTTCTGTAATTTTCAGCGTCCGATTTGTCTCGCTGTTTGAAGAGAGGTATTAGGATGCTTGATCTTCATTCTTGAGGAATTCTGTCATATTCTATTATTTTTTGGATTAGTTTTACTAGTTGTTCGGCCAGATCTGGTCCTTAGTACTTTATGAGTTCGTTCGGTGTTCTGTCCTCTCGTGGTGATTTTCCGTTTTTTAATTTCCTTAATGCTTCCTTTACCTCTTCCTTCGCAATATTTATTTCTTCGTTTTCCGTTACCTCTGGTTTGCGGTTAATTATTGTTACATTTAGCAAATAGAAATCTTCTTTTCCTTGTTCTTTGATCATTCTCCAAATATCTTTCTACGTTCCGTAGAAGTATTATATCTGTTTTGAGATGCTCTGCCAGTGTTGCCTTTTTATTTCTTTAACTTAAGTATTCATTTCTTTTCTGATTCGTTTATAATAGGTGTATGCCTGTTGTATTTGTTGTGTTCTGTATTGTAAAAAGGCTTTCCTCTTTTCTTCACAATTTGCCTTCACTTCCTCTCTAAACCATGGTGCTTTTTTTGATATGTTAGTGTTTGCTACTTTCCGCTCTCCAAGTGATTCTGTTACGGCGTTAATTATGTTATTTTTAAGTTTTTCCCAGCTATCTTTGATGTTATCCTTTTCTAATATTTAATTCCTAGCGATCTTCTCTAATAATTGTTTTCTGTATAAGTATTCCGTGGATTTCGCATTTAGTCCTTCGACTCTAATTTTTGTTTGTATTGGCGCCACTCTGGCGATTTTTTTTAGATCTTGAGTAAAAAAAAGTCTACGAAAGTCAAAACCAATGGTAAATTGTATTCGATAGATTTTTCTATAATTGCTTTATATAATGGAGGCGGTCGTTACTGTCAAACGTTTTTCGTAAAAGCTGCCTGTTACCTTGGTTGATAAAAATCTAATTTTGTTCTAGTCTATTTGGTATTATTCTTGTGATTAGCTTATAAAAGTGGTTAAAATGGCTTCGGGGTCGACAGTTCTTGAGCTTTCTTGAATCGCCGTTTTTATACAATAAAATGGTAAGTGCACTGTACCATCTTGCAGGTGTTTCACTTTAGCGCAGACAGAAGTTGAGCTATTGCTTTAAATTCTTTTAAAGTCTTTCTCCCTTAATCTTTGCGGCTTCTTTAATCATCTTTTCTTCTCTTGGAGCTTTATTTTTTTTTCATTTTCTTTAGTGCGTTCGTTATTTCGTTTCTTTAGATATCAAGGATCTCGTCTGATCCTTGGTTGACTAACCTGTTTTCTGAATTTTGCAATTTTTTTGTTGCTTATCATGTTTCTTAGTAATTCTTCTCTGTTAGTGATCATTTTCTCTTTATCTTATAATTTTGTTATTTAGTTTTTGTGTGCCACAAAAATGAGTGTGCCACCGAATATCCGTATGGTTCTTCTCAAACCTTGCAGTTTACAGTCAAACCTTTTCAATGCTTTCTTGTGAGACATTGTACATTCGTCTCATATGATAATTGGACACTTTCGAAGACATTTTCCCATTCCAGAATCTTTAATAACGTTGCATGTTGATGCCTCAGTATTTTGCCAATTCAACAGCAGTTTTTATGCTTAATGCGCCACCATACAAAAGAGTTGCCACAATTCCAGATGGTGCAGTGGCCAGTGCAATATTATTTTGTGATCGTATGGATGCTAAAATGGGTGAAAGAAGAAAAATCTTGATGTACTTATCTTCAGAACATAACCCGATGTGATACAATAGAATATATAGGCTGAATAAATTCAGCAGCATGTACTCATTTGAATTTATTATATGTCAACCAGCAATCCGAATCTCACAATGTATAAAATCCAATGAAACCGGCTGTTCACACACGGATGGAAGTATCCCAGATTTAGCCATACGGCTCACACTCCCTCTAAGGGGAAAATTCATTCATCCCAGATACCTACGGTATTAAAAGGATTGAGCTCTGGTGGGACTCTTTCCGTGTTATCGAGCCCTAGGTGACTTGGTATGTTGGAGTATCTCCCAAAAATTTTCGTACACATCTGGACGTCGCGAGGAGTACAGCTTTCTGCATGGCCTTATAAAGATGTTCATTTACACCCAGCTGTTTTATGTATGGAAGTATCATTATTAACTTATTATTAACGGAAGATATATTCTAAATCGCCATATAAATTTGCGTTCGGTATCTTTTATTTTGCAAATTGGTTTAATTTATTCGAAAGAAAATGCAAGAAAGTATTTTTTTGAAGTGTGTATATTTTAGGCAATTCCTAGCTGAGCGCTTTCGGCTTTACAAAGCCATCATCAGAGCTATGCTACAATAAAATGTTCTTATAAGTACTAATTGGTAAAGATTATAATTTTTAACTTACGTCAATTTTTTAAATACCACTACAAAGGAGAGATCTCATTTCCTTATATTTCAAAAGGAATATTTAGTTTGACAAACTAAACAGAAGTGGTATTTACAAGCTGTCCTGTGGTGACTGTAATATGACTTATGTAGGTAGAACAATGAGAACTCTGAATCAAAGAATCAAAAAACACCTCAATAACCCAAAAAATCAAACTTTGGATATCACATTAAATTTAATAATCATTCCTTTTCTCCTTCTGAAAACAGTAAAATTTTACACAACATTCCCAATAAAAACTTTAGACTCATGAATCTCTTGGAAGATCTTGAGATATCCAAAGAAATGAAACCAAACCCTGATTGTTGCTTAAACACACAAATCAACCTCAATTGCAATTATAAACCTCTTTTTAAATTATTATGGGAGACTTTAGAGGAAGAAGGGTGACCTCATGCAATCTTATTATATATTTTTCATACTTTTATATTTTTAAACAAATTTTAAACTTTATTAGACATTTACAACATTTTGTAATTCATTTGACAGTTATTCTTAATTGAAACATGAAAATACATTCTTAAAAAATTTTTTATACAAATTTCTTACAAATTTCCATCAAGAGATACAATTCTCAATACACTTAAGTATCAGATAACGTAACATTAATACCACGTTTCTTCTTTTACAATTTGAGCCCTTGTTTCTTAAGGATAGCTGTCAGATTGAACATACATTGAGCTTGAGCAATGACTTGAGTGAATTTACAAACTAATGTCATTCTGTATGATGTGATGAACACATAAAATTTAATTTAAAAACTTAATTTTTAGAAAGTCTTTGATGACTATTCTTCTTCTTCAAGTGCCCTGTCCGTTGCGAACGTTGGCTATTAACATGGCAATTTTGATCTTGTTTGCGGCGCTTCTGAATAGTTCGACCGATGTGAGCCCGAACCACTTCCGCAGATTTTGGAGCCACGAGTGTCTTCTCCTGCCTGGCCCTCGCTTACTGTCTATTTTTCCCTGGACAATCAATTGTAGCAGACGGTACTTATCGTGTCTCAATATGTGGCCTAGATATTCAAGCTTTCTTTGTTTAATTGTATTCACGATTTCTTTCTCCTTTCCGATTCTTTGGAGTACCTCTATGTTGGTGACATGTTCGGTCCAGGATATACGAAGAATGCGTCGGTACACCCACATTTCGAATGCTTCTAGTTTTCTCGTTAGCGTCTCCGTCAGCGTCCAGGCCTCCACGCCATACAGCAAGATCGGAAAAATGTAGCATTTAACTATACGTAGTTTTAGGGGAAGAGACAAATCCTTGCTTATGAGGAGCTTTTTCATATTGCTAAATGCTGCTCTAGCTCGTTCTATTCTCGCCTTAATTTCTATGGTCTGTTCCCATTTTGCATTTACGTTGGTGCCAAGGTACACATAAGATTCTACATGGTCAATTAATATGTTACTTATCCGTAATTGTCGAGCAGGTTGTTGCTTTTTGCTTATCAGCATCCACTTTGTCTTCTTGAAGTTGAGGCTCAGGCCGTATTCCTCACTAACTGAATAAAGTCTTTCCATTACTTGTTGTAATTCGTCTATGGTACTGGCAAGGATCACCGTGTCGTCGGCGTATCTTATATTGTTCGTTAACTCGCCGTTTATTTTAATGCCCTCATTTGCATTTTCCATACATTTGTTAAATATTTCCTCGGAATACATATTGAATAGGAGTTGATGACTATTAGTAATTCCAAACTATTAAACAATTTTGTAAGAATTTAAAAAACAATCTCTATTTCCTATATATGACATTTATCAACTGTCCCTTTTGAAAAATCGTTTAAAAGGACCGACATTTGATTTCATTAGTTCTATTCTGTCTACCTCCTCACATCAATCAATGGTCGGGTTCATAACAAAAGTTTTTTTCAATTTTTTAACGTGTTTGTGAAGTCCAGTGTCGGCTTTTTATATGTTTTTTATATCTTTCAAGAATTTCAACAACTAAAAAAAATCATAATTTTGAAATATAAGGAAATGAGATCTCTCCTTTGTAGTGGTATTTAAAAAATTGACGTAAGTTAAAAATTATAATCTTTACCAATTAGTACTTATAAGAACATTTTATTGTAGCATAGCTCTGATGATGGCTTTGTAAAGCCGAAAGCGCTCAGCTAGGAATTGCCTAAAATATACACACTTCAAAAATACTTTTTTGCATTTTCTTTCGACTTGTCATAAGTGTGTACAAAAAATATCAGTCTTTTGATTTTTAATTTTATTACAAACTTATTTATTATTTTTTTGATAATATTCCTTAAGACTTAAACGAAAGACTGGCCTAAAACGACATACTGACTAACAGAACAAATATTTCCCCGAGCTGTACCGTACAAATATTCACATGTGTACCACGCACCCTTCATATTCCACAGCCCATTTAACCAGCACCAGGAGAACTATGCGCCTTTGGAAACCATTTGCGTATATGAACCTGAATAGTCATGTACATACACACCACTGTCGGCTATTTATCATGTTAGCTGTAAGGTATTTACAAGAGAATTTCAAATGTGGTTACCTGTATTATGGAATTTTTGTATGTGTTTATTGTTGAAAACTCTTAATTTTTAGTGAAGTAGTTAGAAATAAAATTCAGGTTATAAAAACTGTACATTCGATGTTTTTAATACTAAATAGCAAGCCCTTTTCAGACACCATTTTTTCTTATGAAAGAAAATATGATGTTTGTTGTACTGGAAACAAACGAAATTAATTCTCTTTCGCTTTATTACTTTAATGCAGTAAAAATTGCATAAAAAAGACATTACTTGCATTAAAAAAGTGGGGATACGTCTCGTAGCCTTATATCATTACATAAAACCAAGACAAAAACAACAAAGCTTCCAGAAATTAAAAGAAAATAGGTTGCATGATAAATTACTTCGAATATCTAAAAGACATTCATACAAAAGCTTAAGAAAACTGGTCCATATATCTATTCGTTTTTGTGACTAATATTTATATTTATTCATATCGTATCGATAAACAGGAAAACAGGGAACCTGTTTATTTTATTAGTATTGTTGTTGAAAGTAAACTAATTATTTATGAACTTCGTCTGCAGTTGGATGTTTTCCTAAGTTGTCTCATTCAAAAACGTGTTTAAAATAGCTTAATTCTTCAATACTCTCTTCAGTTTAAATCATAATGTTTTTTTATGAATTTTCTAACATCAACTGCTTATTACCAGAGGTCTACTCATGAGAATTCAGGATTCTATTAAAACTTCTAGAATACCATCTTTCGATGGACGTAGAAAGCATGGCAATAGGCCCTCTAAAATCCCAGATGAACTTCTATACCTTCTACAACAACACATTAAATCTTTTAGGGCCAGGCAGTCTCATTACTCAAGGCGGGATACTCCTGACAAAGAGTTATTACTTGAAGAGTTAAATTAAAAAAAAGCACAAAATGTTTTCGCAGAAAATTTAAATTAACGTGTCATATCATATTCTTCTTCTTCCTTCTTGTATGTAGACTTCAAAGCCTGTTTCTTCTTCAATATTAGCCTTTTAAATTGTTTAAATTGTGGCACCATCTTTTTCTTGGTCTGCTAATACTTCTTCGTCCATTTGGTGACTTATCTCGTGCTATTCGTACTATCCTATCCTCTGCCATTCTACTAATGTGTTCGTTCCACTCCTGTTTCCGTTTTTTCACCCATCCATTTATGTCTTCTATATTGCATGCTCTTCTTATGTTTTTGCTTCTCTACCTATCCAACAGACTTTTCCCTAATATTCGTCGGAGTATTTTCATCTCTGTTGTTTCTAGTAGTCGTCTCGTTTTAGATGTGTCAGGTCTTGTCTCCGCCGTGTATGTTAATACAGGTCTAATTGCTGCTTTATAGATTCTTGTTTTTGTGTCTTGTCTTAGGTGTTTGTTCTTCCAGATTGTGTCATTAAGAGATATCGCCGCTTTACTTGCTTTTCAGCTTTGTTGTACTTCTTCTTCAACATCTCCGTAACCAGTTATATCTATTCCCAGATATCTAAACCTTGCTTTCTGCTTTATTATCTTCTCATCAATTTCTATTGTACATCGTAGTGGGTATTTAAGTCATACATTTGGTTTTTCTGCTATATTATCATATTGTATTTCTTGCTGTTATATTGAAGATGTGTGTTTTTCTTTGGAGTTCGTATTCTGCTTGGGTGATTAATGCGGCGTCGTCTGCATAATATAATATTTGGGTTTGTTTGTTCCCCATGCAGTAGCCATGACCTTTACGTACTGCTTGTATTATTTCGTCCATTATTATAATAAAGAGAAGTGGGCTTAACGAGTTACCCCGCCTGAAATGGAGTTCATCATCATCCAGCCCAATTTTCACATCCATTGTTGAATATAGGCCTCCTCCAAACGTCTCTAGTTCTCTCTATCTTTAGCTGCTGCAATCCAGTTTGTTTCTATTCTCTTTAGGTCGTCGGTCCATCGGGTGAGTGGTCTGCCTCGACTCCGCTTGTCGGCTCTTGGTCTCCACTCCAATAATCTCTTCGTCCATCTTCCGTCTTCCATTCTAGCAACATGTCCAGCCCACCTCCACTTTTGTTTATTGATTCGCAGTATAATATCGTCTACGCCAGTTCGTCGGCGTATCTCCTCATTTCTTACGCGATCTTTCAAGGTCAGGCCCAGCATTGATCTCTCCATTCGCCTTTGTGTTACCCTCAGAAATGGAGTTACAGCTTGCTAAATACTGCGAAACTACTGTAGATTTGTATTTTGGACTTACCACAAAAGATTTACGCAAGTTAGCTTTTCAATCTGCAAAGTGTAACAGACTGTCCTACTCAGAAAAATGGAACACGACTGAACATGAAAGTCAAGACTGGCTTATTGCTTTTATGCGACGAAATCCAAATTTAAGTCTTCGTACACCTCAAGCTACTAGCCTTTCACGAGCCATGAATTTTAATAGATAGAATGTAAACAACTTTTTAATAAATTATCAACAGTTTTAGACATATTTTTGACCGTTCAGAAGCCATCCAAAGTTATAGCTAGAAAAGAAACTAAGCAAGTAGGTTCCATATCATTCCAGAAACGTGGAAATACCGTACCCCCAATGTTCGTCTTCCCACAATTACGTTTTCAAGACCACTTTATTAGAGATGGACCAGTTGGGTGTATAGGAACTGGAAATAAGTCTGGATGGATGCAAGATAATGAATTTTTGTTTTTATGAAACATTTTGTTAAACACGTAAAGCCAAGAGAAGCCAATAAAGTGCTTGTATTGCTAGACAACCACTCGTCTCATATTTCGATATCTCTGATAGAATTTTGTAGAGATAATTTCATTACCCTACTTTCGTTTCCACCGCAGGGCGGAATAGGCTTCAACCTTTAGATCGTGGGGTATATGGTCCGTTTAAGAAATATTTTAATAATTCTGGTGATCAGTGGATGAAAAATAATCCTGGAAAAATAATGACTATATACGATTTGCCTTCTATTGCAAGAACATCACTTCCTTTGGCTACTACGCCTGTCAATATTCTTGCTGGTTTCTCCTACACTGGTATTTGGCCTTTTAATCGAGAGATTTTCAACGATAGTGATTTTAATGCATCAACTGTAACTGAACAGTCACTTGGAAAGTCAACCGGGTCCATATACTACCTTGTCACCAAAAATACACACTACTCCATCACCCAAGCCTAATAATCCAGCAGTATTTATTTCGCCTCAAGATATTAAGCCATTGCCGAAAGCAGACCTAACCAAACCCAAAAAAGGAGGAAGAATGAGACGAAAGACAGCTATTCTGACTGATACACCAGAGAAGATGTTGATTTAAGAAGAAAATTCGAAGAAAGGACACCGCCAAGCGTAAAGTTCAGCTTGAACATAATCCAAAGAAAAAATCTTTGCCAGCTTTGCCATTGAAGAAAAATATCAAAAAGAGAAGAGCACCCCTGAAAGCAACCGAAAAAGATTCTTCTGAGTCTTCCGATGAGGAAGTTTTGTGCTTGGTATGCGGTGGTCCATATTCATCAAGCTCCGAAGATTGGTTACAATGTCGAGAATGTAAGCACTGGGCACATTTAAACTGTACAAACAAAAGCCCATTCTACATTTGCTTCAATTGTGAATCTGACAGTGATTAGTTTTTTCTCTGTAAAATATGTTACAGAATTTGTTATTGTTTTTATTTCTAATGCTTACACATATCTATTATTTTCTGTCATTGTAATATGAAATATATTTTTTACTACTTCCTATTTAATTTATTTTTACTCTATACTATAGGTTAATATCTGTTACAATCAACACCAGCTCTGTTACTATTGACACCAATAAGGTGTCAATTGTAACGCATGAGGTAACCTGACACAAAGGGTCATAATTTCATTTCTGTAATACTTAAGCAGCTTTTGAGCCAAAGATACTGTGTAATAGAGTCCCTAGTACAGGTTAGAATAAATTAAAAATTTAACAAAGCTCAACTTAGTCAAAAAAAAATCAATTTGTGACATTTGTTACAATCGACACCAGTCTCCCCTATATATTCTGGTCCATGAACTTACTGTGCTGTTCGGAATAAGAGAGCATTGGCCAACGCTATAGACTAGATAAGTTATATGAGTGTCCGATTGCTATGAGTTCTGTGAAATTTCAGAATATTGTATCACTATCTGCATTTTTAAAAAACCCTAAAAGCGATCTCTTTTATCAAAAATTTCGAGTCACTGAAACGGCACCAACTGTTGACGTTGATGAAGATGACGCTAGCAGTGGATGCGAGTAACTCAAATTAAAAAAACATAATATGTTGTCATCTATGTTCTGGTTAATAAAATATTTACAGCAAAACGTGGGATCTTTTTTGTATTTCAGTCAAAAACAGCCAATGTTAAAGTGTTTTTCATTATTTTTTTAAACAGTAAATACCCTTTTGGCACCTAGTATTTTAAGTCATATTTATTTTTATACATCCCAATTCATAAAAATTAGAAAAAAAATCATTGTCTTCAATATTACCAGTTCATTAAGATTTATTAATTTCTGAAAGTTTAGTTTAGAATTTAGATATAAACCCTTCAATTATCAACTGTAGTTTTCATTACAATCAATTTTAGCATACACCCATATAAATACAAAATTTTTCCTTAACAATTCTTTAACAATTACTTAACAATTTCCTAAACAATTTGGTAATATACAGAGAGCTGTTTATATAAATTCCTTTAAATTCTCTGAATTTCTCTAGATTCGATAAAACCAAACCCGATTAAACGTTCCAGCTTCGCTGTTGCCTTTTTATCTTTATCTAACATCAAATTTCTAAACAAATAAGTGTTCATAAAAAGTTAAAAGTCTTTGCGATAAAACAAAACTTCACAACCCTGATAATCAATTTTATATTCTGTAACATATCGTTGGGAAAATATTTTGTTTCTAAATTGAGAGAACTATAAAGAGAAATAAGGAAATGGTTGCTCTGAAATTTCGGTCCTTGTAAATCGTGGAAATGACGCAATTCTGGTAAAATTTAATACTTGGCACCATATATACGCCAGAATATCCGATGGACTAACATCGGGAGCACTCTAGGATAGGAGGAAAGGACATAAAATAGGATAACCGTATGTATTGAGAGGAAAGCTCCTCCTAAATTACTTTGATGTCTGTATTTGATTAAGACACGTTTCAGGACTAAATAGCTCTATATATTCACCCTGCTTTGTCAACATTAGGAACAACAGGGATGCGGATTTAAGTTTTGATTATGAGGACAACACACTCTAAAAATTTAACGACACAAAATTGGATATATTTGTATTATTTTAACAATTGTTTTTTATTATTTCTTTGACACTTCATTATTTTAGAAGTGATTTTCAAAAAAAACGTTTATGGAAATAAATAGTGCACAAAAATAAATAAAATTGTTTAAATAAACCTTACTTTTATTCGGATTTTATTTCCCTCTGGGGTAAAAAAAATCATTTTTAATATTGTTCTGAAGCTATTTTCTTGTGGCATTGTAAATTAATTACTATTAAACTGGGAATAAGCCACAATTAAAGATAAAAATACGTTTATTGACGTTTCAATTTCCACTTCGGAAATCGTTCTCAAAATACAAACAGTAAATTAAACAAATTTTGTTTTTTGTTACATAGTGAAAAATTCTTCTAATAATTTAATTTTATCTGACTCATTTATATTGACAATTCAGACATACATTATGCATTTTAAAGTAGACGACTTTAAAATGATATTGCCAATATTGTTGAGTTGCGCTCCTGGGACGACTTTACTTATAAGATAGTTCATTCGATTACATGAAATCAACTTTAACTTGAGAATATCCGTCAGAAAAAAATCATAGCATGTAATTCGTCTTTAAAAAGACAAACACATGACATGATGACAGTAAAATTCTCCTGTTAGTGATTCCATAGTAAATTATGAGGGAAAACCAGGAAAAAAACCTCATAATACTATCCCGACATTGTAAGTATTTGTTCGTGAATTTAGTTTACCTTCAACAAACATCAAAATTCTGATTTTATATGTTACGTTATTTAAAAAACATAAATGATGTATCCTCTATATGTTACTGACTTACTAATACTGGTATTTTCTTATTAATAACTTCCTCTTTCAATATTGGTAACCAGATCCTACTACATTCTGCAGAGGAATTTGCGACAATATTGAAAGAGGAAGTTATTAATAAGAAAATACCAGTATTAGTAAGTCAGTAACATATAGAGGATACATCATTTATGTTTTTTTAAATAACGTAACATATAAAATCAGAATTTTGATGTTTGTTGAAGGTAAACTAAATTCACGAACAAATACTTACAATGTCGGGATAGTATTATGAGGTTTTTTTCCTGGTTTTTCCCTCATAATTTACTATGGAATCACTAACAGGAGAATTTTACTGTCATCATGTCATGTGTTTGTCTTTTTAAAGACGAATTACATGCTATGATTTTTTTCTGACGGATATTCTCAAGTTAAAGTTGATTTCATGTAATCGAATGAACTATCTTATAAGTAAAGTCGTCCCAGGAGCGCAACTCAACAATATTGGCAATATCATTTTAAAGTCGTCTACTTTAAAATGCATAATGTATGTCTGAATTGTCAATATAAATGAGTCAGATAAAATTAAATTATTAGAAGAATTTTTCACTATGTAACAAAAAACAAAATTTGTTTAATTTACTGTTTGTATTTTGAGAACGATTTCCGAAGTGGAAATTGAAACGTCAATAAACGTATTTTTATCTTTAATTGTGGCTTATTCCCAGTTTAATAGTAATTAAAAAATCATTTCTTCAGATATCTTTTAGTTATGAAAAACCTGGACGGTAAAGGAGTATATTGCGAAAATGTGGAGTTTTAATTTACTCTACTTATCCTCTTCCACTAAAATTCTACTGTCACCTTCACGCTGGTGCCCCCTGTGAAACCAAACAATTCAGATGAGAATGCGGTAACCAACCTGCGTGGAAAGTTAGGTCGGAACTGATGAGAGCGGGTGAAATAATCCTCCAAAATGAAGGGTTGGCATTAATCTAACTATATAATCCTTAAAAAAAAAACTAATGAAAGCTACAAAGAAAAAAGCCGGAATGTTTAACTTAGACGAATTAGCAAACAAAATAAGGACTTCTTCTTAAGGTGCCTTCCCCATTACTGAAGGTTGGTTATAACTACAGCAAATTGCTCTCTATCTTGAGCTGTTCTTAGTATCGAATGTGTGTCCATGCCTGTCCAGTCTCTTACATTCTTCACAGGAGCATTTTCTTCTTCCTGGACCTCTTCTTCTTCCTTCCACTTTCCCTTCCATTATAAGTCGTAGAAAGTTGTATTTTTCTCCTCTGTAAATATGTCCTAGATAACTCGTTTTTCTGTTTTTTACATATTTAGGAGTTCTCTCTCAGTACCCATTCTTCTTAGCACCTCGTTGTTGGTCACGTGCTCTGTCCAAGAGATCTTCAGCATCCTTCGAAAAACCCACATCTCAAAGGCTTCTATACGCCTCATACTTGTAATTCCGAGAGTCCATGTTTCCACTCCGTATAGCAATATGGAATAAATAAACGTTTTTACAAATTGGTATCGGATATCCAACGATAACGTAGAGTTTATTAGGAATTTTTTCATTCGTTGAAATGCGGACCTAGCATATTCTATACGAGCACGTATTTCGACCTCGTGGTCAAGATCGTTTGTTATCCAGCAACCAAGATACTGGAATCTTTGTACTGGTTCTATATGTTTGTTATAGATACGAATATTAATGTCGACATTTGGTGCACGTGTAACAGCCATTACTTTTGTTTTATTTGTGTTTATATTTAGTCCCAAGCTATCTCCCTCTTTGGTTATGACATTCAAAAGTCGTTGTAAACCCTCAGCACTGTCCGCAATAATGACGGTGTCGTCTGCGTATCTTAAGTTGTTTACGTATTCTCCGTTGATTTTTATTCCTTCTTCAATATTTTCGAGGGCATTTTGAAAGATCTTTTTGGAATATATATTAAATAACAGTGGAGAAAGTACACAGCCCTGACGAACTCCTCTTTTTATTGGCAATTCTGCTGTCAGACGATTGTCTATTTTGATCGACGCCATTTGATCCCAATATAGTTTTTTAATAAGTGCTACAGTGTTATGGTCTATACCATGTTGTGTTAGGGTTTCTATGAGTTCTGTGTGTTTACTCGATCAAACGCTTTCGTAGTCATAAACAGAAACACGTCTTTTCGCTGATTCGCATTTTTGTAGTAATATCTGGAGGCCAAATAATGCCTCCCTTGTACCAAGCCCCATACGAAATCCAAATTGATTGTCGCTCAGGTTTCTTTCGCATTCTCTGTATATTCGTTGATGTACAATTTTGAGTAAAATTTTCAGAAAATGGCTCATCAGGCTAATTAATCTGAACTGTGAGCATCTATTTGCTTTATGTTTCTTGGGTATAGGTATAAATGTCGATCTAAGCCAGTCTTCTGGGAAGATTTCAGTGGTATATATTTTGTTAAATAATGTTGTTAACAATATTATTTAACAATATTATTAAACGCAGAAAACATCGGTCGGACTTCTGATTAACATCCAGAAAACTAAATATATGCCGGACATATCAAGAATTCAACAAAATAACTTAGAGGTGCAACACGAAACGATAGAAATGGTAGAAGAATTCTGCTACTTAGGATCACTGGTAGACTACAAAAATAATACATCCAACGAGATAAAAAAAATATGCGTGGCTAACCGCTGTTATTTTGGCCTGGGCCGTCAACTAAGAGCGAGAAGTATGTCAATAGCAACAAAGTGCAAACTTTATAAAACAATAATACGCCCAGTGCTCACATACGGATAGGAAACATGGGCAATGACGACCCGAGATGAAGAGTTACTACGAGTCTTTGAAAGAAAAGTATTGAGGACCATATATGGCGGAGTAAACGAACAGGGTCTGTGGAGAAAGCGATATAACTTTGAACTCTATAGACTTTTTGGTGATGCAGATATTGTGAAGACCATCAAAATAAACCGCCTAAGGTGGGTGGGCCACGTTATGCGGATGGATGAGAGTGATCCCACTAAAATAACTATGCTAAACAGGCCGGTCGGAAGAAGAAGAGGGGCGACCTAAACTCAGATATCTGGACGATGTACAGGAAGATCTGAGGGAGATTGGAGTGAGGGGCTGGAGAAGACAGACGCTCGATAGGGAAGGATGGAAGAATGTTTTAAAGCAGGCCAAGGCTCACAAAGGGCTGTAGCGCCAACTCATGATGATGATGATATTGTTAACTTTTGAAGATTTTCTTCATTGATAAGCTTTATCAATAAAGATTAAATAAGTACTATGATTCGAAAATTTGCACGTAGCATGTAAAAAGCCTTTATCAACCTGAAGCAAAATCTCCCTCTCTCTCTCTTGGCTAAAATAGCTAAAATAAAACCTTGGCCTCCTCCAAACAATCCCTCTAACTTTGCTAACTGGTCTAAATATCTTTCTTAGGACTTTTCTTTCAAAGACTTATGGCTTTTGTTTTGTCTCTTCTGAAATCACCCATGTCTCTCAACCGTAACATACTATTGGTCTGATAATAGTCTTGTAGACTCTAGTTTTTGATGTTTTTGGAGCGGAACACAAGAGCGAGTGAAAAGTAAGCTTTGTTTTCCTTTACCATTGTTCTTTAAATTTCTAGTTATTCTAATCCATCTGTGTTTAATGAAACTCCCAGATATATGAAACATTCTACAGCTTCAATATCGTCCTCCAATTCAACTGTATCTGCTTCCCCTAGCTCATTCCTGTTTTAGATTTTTTTGTCCCTATTTAAAGAGAAGTTTTTATTTGTAGCCCGATCTCTTCTGCCCCTGCTTTTAATTGTGAATATAATTTGCCGCCTTTACTGTTCTGCGAGATATGATGCTAATGTCAGCAGCATAGGGGGCAATCTGTAGTGATTTATTTGTTAGGAGGTTGCCTCTTCCTATATTCAGCTATCTTATCATATATTCCAGAGCCAAGTTGAATAGTATCGGTACCAGCTCATCTCGTTGCTTTAATACTTTGACAAATTATAAAGTTCTCAGTAAGCTCATTTTGTACTCTGACAATTGCTGTTGAAAAGTTTATTGTTGCTTGTGCTAGTTGCATATATTTTTTTGGGATGTTAAAGTTATGCAATATGTGATATAACTTTTGTCTTTGAGTCATAGGCCTAAATTGAGTCGTAGACCTATTTGAAATCTATGGATATGTTGTAGACGTCAATGTCGTATTCCCACGTCTTGTTTAGAATTTGTTTCAGTAAAGCTACAGCTCTACTCATACCAAAATGCATGTAGCAGCGAAACTTAAACACCAAAGAAAGAAATAATAGCAAAATTGTCACATAAAGGTAGAGGTAGAGGTAGAGGTAAAGAGGAATCAGACACTATAATGGCAGGGTTTGACATTTAGAGAGAAGTGGCAATTAATGGCCCAGTAATTACGCTGTGGTATCCAATAAACACCAAGAGACCAAGTCGACATCCAAATTTCGGATAAGACTAGGACGTAAAGAAACAAGCAATTAGAGGTAATGAATTTTAACAAGAGCTATGAGTCATGAAGATTTAGTACACAAGTTTACCTGTTATTTACAAGGTCACAGCTCTTGTCAAAATTCATTACCTTTACAACATGGCACAGAGAAGAGAATTCCAGACGTGGGCAGAAAGGCAGAACGACTACGTAAGTGTGCGTTCATAACGAGGGACCCTAGATCGGACCATAGGATCATTTTATCATCGCCACGTAAAATAAATGCCCACAAGAAAGGATTTTTTTTTTAAATAAATGCATTATTTCAAATGCAAGCGTTCACTATCAGTGCTATGCTGCAGTGGCGGCTTTTGGGGTAGGCAGGATAGGCCGGGCCTACCCAATAATTTTAAGAACTTTACAATTGAAAAACAAATATTAAAAAATTATGTTAATGCATGTAAATAACTTTTAAATGTACTAAATCACTCAATACATTAGCGTCCGTTAAAACAACTATGTTATTATATTACCACAGAAAGCATCGAATCGTATTCAGGCATTTTAAATATCATTAATAGGCCCGATCGGAACTGGCCGACCCAGCTCACATAAGATCCCCGTACAAAAAGCGTTTGAAGTTAAGCAGCTTGCCGGACAACGATTTATATTGTCGTGTTTATGCTTGCTGTTTAGGCACCAGACGATCGGGCCTACGCCGACCATCGTTGTCACTTGTAACGTAATTATCGAATTGTAATATAAATTTTCTTTTAAATTATGATAAAAAATATGTAACATAATCTATAATTGTAACATATTTTTAAACAAACAACACAATTGCAAACAAGTGCACGGTTGCCCAAATAAATTTTAAAAAATTCGTAAAATTCGAAAAAAAAATCACATTTGCATGATTTCTATATCGCCTGATTGTATGCAACTTATATATGGCAACACTATTGCCGAGCATTAGTTCAATTTTCACTGTTATCTGTTATTACTAGTTGCACTAGTTGTTTGGCCGATCGAGGTTGATTTTTTTAAATTCTTCTTGGAATAGTGAGATCGTTTTATAACTGATAGATAAAAATGAGTTTTTCTGACGCTTTACCAGGTTGCAGTAATAGTAATGTTGATAGTGAGTGTTTGGACATTGTTGTTTCACTATTGGAATCGCCATTATCAAGAAGAACTGAAGTTGATAGAAAAAAAATTATTATGAATGAAAGGCCTACTCCAACATTGCGTATTGATCAAAAAGATGGGAAAAAGGTGCGTACTTTTAATTGTTCTTGGTATGATGTCTATAAATGCTTGTCTGGAAGTATTACGAAAAACACACTATATTGTTGGCCGTGTTTGTTATTTTCTAATAAGGAATGTGTATGGAATTGTGAAGGATACTTTGATTTAAAAAATATGTCTGCCTCCTTAAAAAAACATTCCAGTTGCAAGAAACATTTAAGTAATTTCCTGTCCTTTAAGGATGTACAGAAGACGGCGTTTTCTGTTCGCGATTTGCTAGATGAAAAATCAAAAATCGCAAAACTTAGATACAACGCAGAAGTTAAAATGAACAGAGAAATCATTAAAAAATTAGTTTCTTTAACTTGTACTTTAGCGAAACAGGAACTGGCTTTCCGTGGCCACGACGAATCCGATGATTCCCTAAATCCTGGAAATTTTAAAGCAATTTGGGAATTAATATTAAAATCAACTCCAGAACTAAATGACCACTGGCAGAAAAAATATATTTTAAAGGTATAAGTGGGTTTTCAAATATTTTTAAGGGGGCTCATGACCCCATGACCACGTAACCCCTCCCTCTGGATCCGCCACTGATTACACATAGCTATATGTAATTTGCTGGCTTGGCCTACCCAAAATTTTATCACACCAGCCGCCACTGCTATGCTGTAGCCTATGTCAAGAATTCAAATGTGAAAAAATATATAGGGTGTCCCATTTAAAAAAATGTATGTTTGCTATACCACACTATAGAATTCCACATATTTTGCAAGTATGAGAATATCATTGCCTACATTTTTTCTAAATAATTTTTTTGGATATTCCATACCATGAATAGAATTATCGACCCTTGTATATTTATAAATATGGTATAAAATGTTTTGCTCCTATTGGTCAAGTTATTTGAAACTTCCAGTCTTCATTCATCCCATATGAAATTACTTATAAAACCTTATAGAATATAAACCCCATTTGATAATTGAAAACTTTAAAAGTAACTGCAAACTACTTCGATTTTAAAATTACCCATTTGGCAAGGGTTGACTAGTTTTCAATTGAATAAAAATTGCAAGATTAAATAAAATTCACCCTCGTAAATTGCTGATCAAGAAAAAGTTTTTCGAGCGATACCTCCTACTAGGGGAAAACTGCGGAAATTGGGGTTGCGTGATTGGATACTTGAAAAACTTGCTGATCTCTCAACTAAAAAATATGTTTAGTGGATACTCGTAATCGTATAACTAGAATGAACTTCGGTGCTTTATCCGTATATTGGCGAATAGGTTATTATATTAATAGGTTTTTCATCTCTCTCTATTTTTCTCTCCCTATACATATGTATATTGAAAGAAAGGTTAACCTTTGCCGTTTAGTTGAAAAGTAAAGTATTAAATATTGCACAAATTTGTAATAAAAATCCTTACGTGTATTCTACACTGTGTGTCAGCCAAATGAAATAAATTAGCAATAAATAAATGAGGGAGTATTCGAAAAATCTGCAGTGTGATCTGCAGTAAGTATAAATCTCCAGAGAAATGTGACTCCCATGGTTATCCAATATGAGAAGCACTGGATCTTCTTTCGAGGCCTTTATATGCCGACAAAAATGTTTTATCTAGTCGAAATATAACTCTTCATTTATCCAATCGTTTTTTTAACATCTGTAGATTGCTCCAATTGGGCTTCCTCTCATTAATTATGGTTTCATACGTATTCGAGGGAATATGAACATAGGGACAAACTGTCCTGAAACATTTACAGCGCATACTATGGTAATATTAATTACTATTTAACTGGGAATAAGCCACAATTAAAGATAAAAATACGTTTATTGACGTTTCAATTTCACTTCGGAAATCGTTCTCAAAATACAATCAGTAAATTAAACAAATTTTGTTTTTTGTTACATAGTGAAAAATTCTTCTAATAATTTAATTTATATTGACAATTCAGACATACATTATGCATTTTAAAGTAGACGACTTTAAAATGATATTGCCAATATTGTTGAGTTGCGCTCCTGGGACGACTTTACTTATAAGATAGTTCATTCGATTACATGAAATCAACTTTAAGTATTTGTTCGTGCATTTAGTTTACCTTCAATAAACACCAAAATTCTGATTTTATATGTTTCGTTATTTAAAAAACATAAATGATGTATCCTCTATATGTTACTGACTTACTAATACTGGTATTTTCTTATTAATAACTTCCTCTTTCAATATTGGTAACCAGATCCTACTACATTCTGCCGAGGAATTTGCGACACAATTGGTCTCATTTAGCATAATTAGAGCCGCTTCTTTGATTTTTCTTTTTTTACCATCCGTTTCTTTTAGGACTACATTTGAATTATTCCATTGAACCCTATGTTCATTATCCCATGCGTGTTTACATATTTGAGATCTATCAAATTCTCTATTTTTAATATAAGATTGATGTTCACTTATTCTAACATTTAATGGCCTTGATGTTTCACCTAAATAAAACTGATCGCATTCACAAGGTATTTTATAAATGCAATTCTTTGTCCTTTCTTGTTCATTGTTAGGTTTGGTTTTGGACAAAATAGATCTCAACGTGTTTGTTGTTTTGAATGTTGTTGAAATGTTGAATTTATTTCCTATCCTTTTAAGTTTTTCTGATAATCCTTTTATGTACGGTATTGTTATTTTCCTCGTATTATTCCTTGTGTATGCTGTAGGATCTCGTTCTAAGTTGTTCTGTTCTATTCGATCGATTGTTGAAAATTCCTTATTTATAAACGATAAAGGATAATCATTTTTTAATAAAACAGATGTTAACAAATGTTTCTCCTCCAAGAACGAATTTTCGTTAGAACAAGTAATTTTGGCTCTATCGTATAAGGATTTAATTATTCCCTTTTTTACATTAATATTGTGATTTGATTTGAAATTTAAATATCTATTGGTGTGTGTTGGTTTTCTATACACCTGAGTCTCATATCCAGTATCGTTCTTAGAGATTAAAACATCCAGGAAAGGTAGCGTGTTATTATATTCCTTTTCCATGGTAAATGTTATTGTCTCTTCTTTATCGTTTATATCATTTAGGAATGTGTCCAACAACTCTGATCCATGAGGCCATATTGAGAATACATCATCTACATACCTCCACCATACTGTGGGTTTTAAATTTTGTTTAGAAATGATATTTGTTTCAAAATCTTCCATAAATATATCGGCTAAGAATGGAGATAAACTAGAGCCCATTGCTAGACCAAAATTTTGTTTATAGAATTCATTATTTAGTTGAAAATATGTATTATCAGTACATAATGTTAATAACTCCATTATAGCCGATATGTTTAGTCTTGTTCTAGTTGCCAATGAATCATCACTCTCTAATTTTGTCTTGACTATACTTAAAGTCTTATTTAATGGCACATTCGTAAATAAACTATTTATGTCAAAACTTACCAAAGTATTATTTGAATTAAATTCAATATTTGATAATTTATTTAAAAAATATTGTGTATTTTTGATGAATGTGTCATTTTTATTTGTAAATGGTTTTAAAATATTTAATAAAAATTTTGATAGTTCACTACAAGGAGAATTTATGGTACTACAAATGGGTCTAAGTGGTATATTCGTTTTATGAATTTTCGGTACTCCATAAAAATGAGGAGTCTTACTGTAATGAGGTGTAATTAATCCTCTCTGATAACTGGTTAAAAAATCTTTAAACTTGAATAAAGTTCTATATATTTTGTTTACAAACGGCTTTGTTGGATCTTTTGTTAATTAAAATGCATAATGTATGTCTAAATTGTCAATATAAATGAGTCAGATAAAATTAAATTATTAGAAGAATTTTTCACTATGTAACAAAAAACAAAATTTGTTTAATTTACTGTTTGTATTTTGAGAACGATTTCCGAAGTGGAAATTGAAACGTCAATAAACGTATTTTTATCTTTAATTGTGGCTTATTCCCAGTTAAATAGTAATTAATTTAAAATGCCACAAGAAAATAGCTTCAGAACAATACTATGGTAATATGTTTCCCTCTTTCCCAATATATTACGGATCCTACTTGCTTTTGATCTTTTGGTGTCAAAATTTTTGATGGTTTCTGGACCGTAAAAATGCCCGTTTCAACTACATTAAAAATTCGACTCTTGGGAAATTTGAACTTTTCCATAACTGTGAGTAGATTGTTAAAAAATCGTACAACCTCATCGTTATTGAATGCAGAAATGTGGTTTTGACTGGTACCTTCAGGTTTTCTAACACTAATGTCTGGATGGCGCTTTAAGAAGAGTTCCAACCAATCTTCACCAGCGATCTTCTTTATCGAGTTGAAACGGTGTTTTATTTTATTCTCTTCAGCAAACTGGTATACTAAATGCCTTAGTTCTGATGGTGTGACTCCAAAAAAACATATTCGCCAACTTTTTAACATGGTTGGCTATGGTGGCCAGAAAAACAAAATGCCAAATATACAAAACCTTAATAAGACCGGTAATCACATACGGCTCAGAAACCTGGACACTCTCTAAAAGGGAGGAAACGTTATTAGCCACCTTTGAAAGAAAAATCTTGCGACACATATATAAGGGCACAAAGGAAAACGGGATTTGGCGGAGAAGGTATAACTTTGAACTATACAACATATACCAGGATCCGGATATCATAACATTCATTAAAATAGGAAGGCTACGTTGGATTGGACATGTGGAAAGAATGGAAGAAGGCGAAATACTAAACAAAATATTTAAACAAGTGCCAGTAGGAAAAAGAACAAGAGGAAGACCGAAGCTGAGATACGTAGAACAAATAGAAAATGATATAACAACATTAAAAATTAAAAACTGGAAAAAAAAGCACGAAACAGGTCAGAATGGAGAAGAATCCTTGAACAGACCAAGACCCAAAAAGGTTTGTCGAGCCAGTAATGATGATGGCTATGGTGGATTCCTGTTCATCATAAAAAATTGGTTTCCTGTCAAGTTTTATCTTTTTATGGCTATTGGACTTAAGTTTGTCACGTAGAGTGGATTCTAGAATATTGAATGATCGACCTACTTCTCATATTTTTCGCCATTTTGATCTTTCAGTTTTCCGAACGTAAGCAAAGGACATTTTGGAATCTAAAATGCAATAAAAACACTATATCAGCAAAAATTCTTACACGGTGTAATACCGCCCAGCATGAAATTACCTCGACACAGCTGCGCGGTAATCCCCCAAGTGAGTAACCTAACTTAACTTAACCTGTTCGTTTAACTTAATCACTGTTCGTTAATGACTAAATAAAATGGATTATTTTTGTACGTGAAATTTTTTATATATATATATATATATATATATATATATATAAATATATATATATATATATATTTGTATATATATATATATATATTATATATATATATATATAAATATATATATATATATATATATATATATATATATATAAATATATATATATATATATATATATATATATATATATATATATAGATATATATATATATATATTATATATATATATATATTATATATATATATATATATATATATATATATATATATAAAGCAAAATAATCACTGAATAGGTTTAGTTAAAATTAATGACAAAAGCACTTACCGCTTGTTAAAGATTAGTCGAAAATTACATCAAGTCTTGAAAAACAAACAATCTGTGACCTTGTCTAAACCAATACTACGAATGCAGATGCAGTCATATTACAAACATGTGGTCGGCTAGCAAATACGAGACGGCGCATTGTGTTGAATGTTGCAATACTTAAGCCGTGTTGCCAAGATACTGATGCGCGATATTCCCCCGTGCGCGGTATTCCCCTGGCTTCCCCTACATATAGCCCCATCTCTTGTTTCTTCTGATTCTTTACTAAAAAAGTTATTTGAAAGCTACTTAACATCTTCTTTATTAAATCAATATAATACTTTAAATCACGATCACACGTACTTCTTCTTGGTTTATAATATTTTTTTGAACGCAAATTAAACATGAACTCAGCCATAGCTTTGCCATAATGAAACTGAAGTCTGGTAACTATTAGACTCTAGATTTATCTCATAGAAGTAGATTCTCATCCCAAATTTACTCCAAATTTGGAGCATACATTAAATTCCCACTTTTATTCATAATCCCCATAATTATAAATCCCCATGCCAGTGCATTTGTCGTCTGCTTGTTTTGCAACGTTTAGAAAACACACAATAAGGCTGATTCCTGAATTCGATTTCCGATTAATATTCTCAATTTTTAGAACCTTTAATATCCCGTATAAGACTTTACGTGAAATTGATTTTTACAAAAAAAAATTCGTTCTTCTTTGTTTTAACAATTCAAATTATTTATTAACAATTTATAAATACATATTTGTTTACTAAAAGTAATAATTTACTTCAATGTATAAATTGCAAGCTCAAAAAAATGCATGAAGAAAAAATGCAATTACTTGTTTAACATACAATTGTTTATTGCAAATTTCCCAATTTGCAATTAAAAATGGTATTTGAAAATATGATATTTGAAATCCTTGTCGTCCGAGACATCGATTCAAAAAAAAAGAGCAAAATTGGTTAACAAGAAGCCGAGATAATGCAATTTTTAGCGCGCGCTATGATTTTGAACTCGCCGATTCGCATTTCGAGTGAATGTCCCCACCACCCTCTCATCATTCCGAGCGACATTTTACGCGAAAACGGTTTTTTATTTGTCTTTTTATGGATGTTGCTATGAAGCGCATTACGTAAAACTTTTCATATAAAAAGTACTTGACAAGACGAGGGTATTTGTTTAAAAACGAGCCCTCTATCATTTATGGTTACACGGCAAATGTATGCCAACTTTGACCTTCAATATCTCGGCAACCAGTAAGCCGAATGTATCTTTTTTTTAAGAAGCGTTAGTTCTTTAAGTGTATAAATTTTGAAATTTATATGTTTAAAGCTCGTAAAGTTATTCAATTTGTTTATAAGCCTAAAAAATGTTTAAAACTTTAAAAAATTTCTAGGCTCTCCTAGTGAACCGATTTGAATTTTACAAAAAGCGTTTGAAAGTTTGAGCCTTTCTTTATATTAAAAAAATTTGCAACTATCTGAGGGCCTTTGAAAATTTGCGATTTTTTCCAGTAGGCTGGATTGCAAAATTATTATGCAAAACCTATCTGACCGATCTTAACAAAATTTAGCACACGTTTTAAACATATTAAAAGTTTTTCTAGGCGGAATATGGAGCTTGTAAATCAAGTTTGAGAAACTCGAAAACATTTAAAGGATTAACTTCATTTTTTGTACTTTTTTCCAATTATTGCTATTTGTTCAACAATAAACATTAAATTTTCAAATAGGTAAAGAAATAATAAATAAGACTTACTCACAATCACTTTTAAATCACAATTTAATTTAACTATCAGACGACCGATTTCGCTTTCTACAATATGCAAAGCATCCTCAGGTCTCGATACAAAGTTTAAACAAATGCTGAAGGTGACACCTTCATAAAACAATTACTCAATAAATAACACACATTTCATAAATATATCTCTCGAATAAGTATAAATAACTTTTAATAATACAATGGTATATAACATCACTTTCATTTAACAAACAATCACACACATATCTCTTCTTCATTGGATCAAATCTATCTCCTCAAGAACTTCCCGTTTACTGTCAAACAACTGCAATAATAGAATTGAGTTCTCCATTCAACAATACATAGTAGTTTCAACCATGTTCTATCCATCCATCAATTAATAGAGTACCGGCATGTAAGTAATGTTTATTTTATTTATTTGCTCATTTATTAATTTATTACAATCGAAGAGACTATTTTATAACAATTTGTGGGCCTTACCTTGTCTGTTTAAACTTTTAAAACTTTTATACTTTTTATTCAACTTACTCTATTTAAATAAAACCACAGACATGTAATATTGGCATAATTATTGTAATTTACAACATCTACTTTGTTTATCGTTATTAGACAACACCCTAATATGGGTTTTTATTATTTCAGCATTTGTTTAACTTTGTATCGAGACCTGAGGATGCTTTGCATATTGTAGAAAGCGAAACCGGTCGTCTGATAGTTAAATTAAATTGATTGTGAGTAAGTCTTATTTATTATTTCTTTACCTATTTGAAATGGACTCACACAAGCAACACATTCATGATTTTAACGAAATATTGTGTAAAATTGAATAACGAAACTTTTAACTTCTTATAATTTTTTCTCTAGGATCAATATTTTCCAAATAATAAACGAAAATAGGAGCAAAAAAATGAGAAATTTTCAATTGTTTTTAGATTTTGTTAAATAAAAAATTTAGCACAGGGTTTGCGACTGGCGCATATCGTGATTATCGATATTGGGCACATCCTGAAGGGATTCCAGCAAAAAAATAGCTTCCTATGGAAAATGTCCAATCCAAAACAGATCCCGCCTAGACTAGTAATTAAATACGAATTTTCACAAACACTTTTTTAAAAATAATTTTAATGAACGATGATTTATTTTTTTTTAAACACTACGAGTATAAAATTATAATGTTTTTTGAACACTTTCAAAATACACCATCGAAAGATTTACATGAACGAATTTACGTGATTTACGAAGTTAAATGATTGAATATTTGTATAAGTTCACACGAATGACTGACTACATTTAATACAGTTACATATTTGTCATAAATTTTCATTAAATGTATGTTTCGGAACAACTATACTGAAAATTTTATTGTATAAATCTTCTCGGTCTGTATCGACTAGCACATAAAACCTAACTATACAAACAGCCGCAGATCGCACATAAAACTTAAAAGTATTATTATTCCAAAATGAAAAAGCGACCCCGGATAAAAACATTTCCGATTTTGGAGCAAGCAACTGTGGAAAGTGCACAATCAGAAAACCAGATTCTGGCAATTCCGCCAAATGAGTAGGTAACGGGCTTCCATTTATCAAGTGCAGAGTGCCGCTGCCTGCTTCAACAGTGTCTCTTTTGAACGTTGATAGATCGAGGGCTTGGAACAGAGGTTTCAGCTACATGCATAATTTTCTGTTAGAGCTTTTACGGAAAAGGGGTTATTGCGTTTTAAAAATGTTTAAAAAATATATCAGTAAATAATCGTGCATGTAAATTTTAATTTTAGTAATTTATGAATTAAAAACAATAACAACGAAATCTGCAGAGAAAACTGTCTTCTTCTTCTTCTTTAAGTGCCGTCTCCCAATCGGAGGTTGGATATCATCATCACTATCTTTACTTTATCTACTGCTGCTCTGAAGAGTTCTATAGAACTGCATTTAAACCAGTCCCTTAAATTCTTCAACTATGACACTCTCCTTCTTCCTATACTCCTTTCTCCTTTTATGACTATCATCTATTTCTTCTTCCAGTTTTTTATTTATACGACCATGTATTATTTTCAGACATAATTTGAGAATGTTACTTATTAGTGATATTGTTTTGTATTCACTGCAATATTTAGCGTTTGTATTTTTAGGGATAGCACAAAAGGTGTAGAGTAACCATTATTTCGGTATGTGTCCTGTTTTGTATACTGAGTTAAATAAGTCTACTATAATGTCTAAGGTTTCATCATTCATGCATTTTAAGATTTCTACAGGGAATTAGTCTGGACGTAGTGGTTTACAAAAGTGAAACTGGAACAAACCATGAAGTGGAGATATCCAGGAGTGGCTAGTATACCTGTTGAATACAAAGCACGTGGTGTTCGTGTGTATTAAGGTAAAAAAAAGCGCTTATTAAAAGCTTAAATATTTAAATAATAAAAGTTTAAAGAAAAAAATCATTTTTTCATTTTTTATAATACACAATTTAAAGGTCTATTGCATTTACCTTAATAAATACCATGAAGATTACTTTTTAAATCCGGAGGTCCATCCAATGTTTTTAATGTGGCCCTATAATGTTTTTTTCAACAACTTTTTATTAAACTGATAATGGAATGATACAATTCCGAAAAGATCTTCTTTAAAATAAAAATTTTAAGATTTTAATAAGCGCTTTTTTTATACCTTAATACACACGAACACCACGTGCTTTCTAGTGCTTTACCATTTTTGCTCGTTTTTAATGCCATTTTAATTTCCTTCTTTAATATTTTTAAAACCATATCCTCTTCTATCTCTATCTCCATCTGTTGTGGTCTGTTGTATTTGAATAATTCATTGATGCATTCTGTCAATCTCTTTAATTTGTCGTTAGTATTTAACACTAGTTTTCCATTTGTATCTTTCAGTATTCCTGGTTTTCTTGTTCTATTGTTGTGAGTTAATTCTTTAATTTTTTTATGTGTGTTAAAACTATCATGTCTTTTCTTGTATTCTTCTATTTCTGCGCATTGTTCTTTCAACTATTGTTCTTTGCGCTTTTTAATTCTGTATTTTATTTGTTTATCCAACTTTTTTGTACATTTGATTATCTTTGTTCTTATATTGACGTCTTTCTTCCATTAAATCTAAAATTTCTTTCGTCATCCATTGCTTCTTTTTATATCTGGTTGGTATTAGACTTTCTTTTTGACTTTTATCTATTTCTGTCTTTATTAATAATCATTTTTTTATCCGTCCCAGTATTTTGCAGAATTTGTTCTTTAACATTAATTAATCTGTTATTGATTTCATCTGTCAGGCGTTGCCTTATGAGTGGGTTACTTAATTTACTTGTATCAATTTTTGCATTTGTTGTTCTTAGTTTTATTATTTTCATTTTAAATCAGGAAACTGTCGGAAATGCCAAAAGGCAAAGAAATGTGGAATGGTATGATGATGAATGCAGAACTGCAGTAGAGGAAAAAGTCAAACTAGGCTTAACCAACTTCAAAGAAACACAAAAAATAGCAGAGAAATTTATAACGAAAAGAGAATACAAGCTACTAGAATATGTAAAAGAAAAAAAGAGAGGCGTTAAAAAAACAACTACAAGAAATCCTAAAACATAATAACAGACACGAGAGCAGAAAATTCTATAAAAGAATAAAAGAAAGCACACAGACATTTAGAGAATGCCCGAATTACAGACCAGTTACATTGCTAAATGTAATATACACAATCCTTTCTGGCTTTATCTACACTAAAAATGGATTCAGACTAAATAAAACTACTACAGATAACATATTTATAATTAGAACAATACAAGAGAATGCTTATGAGTACGACATAGAACTATATAATATGTATATAGACCTTAAAAAAGCTTTTGATAGTGTGGAAAAAGACAAAATGCTGGAAGACCTCCCGAAGCTTGGTACCATGGTCCCACTTTCTGTCAAAAGTTACAAGATCTTCTCCACTTGACCCGATATTTTGAAAACGTAATTTCTAGAAAGTTCTACACTGGTTTACAAGTTACTGAACAGGAGAAAAATTCGGAGAAAGAATCATTTTGTGACGCAGAAGCTTGAAGGGAAAAGATGGGGAAGTACATTAATGATCCATGCCGTTACGCTCAATTTTTTGTGGGATGTTTCGCAAATAAAATATTTTTTGTCTTCTCTTGATTTTTTACTCTGTAATACAAAAATTTCTTCCGATTTAATTTTATCTACCTGCTCAGTATTGACAATAGAGCACTACCCAACTCCAAAATGCGTAGGCAGAACCCTGTCATAACACAAGTATGGAAGTCACTTAACAATTTTCTTGAGAAAACTGACAGGTACAACTTGGGTTGCTCCCGCACATGTCGTTTGTACCTATAAGTGCTTGCATTAAATCTTTCAGCACCCAAGAACGCAGTTATAGTCTAAAGGCTCTCAACACACACCTAGTAAGCACGTAGGTGGACACTGCTCTAAATGACACGGTAATTACAGGGAGCCTTAGACCTACACCATTTCTTAAAATCTACTTCATTGAAGAAATAGCTTTACCTAAGACCAGAAGTGCTGTATTTGTAAAGGCAGAGAAAGACAAGCAAGTTAAAGACTACTTTCATTCCCTGCATGATCATGCCGAACAACCTGCTTGACTGAAGTCACGCTAGAAATTCCTCCGTCACACCAAATAGCTGGAGACCTCACTCGACTATGAGGTACTACCTGCCTAATCAAACTTACCTCTATCCATTTGGAAACCCCTAAACCTGCTGTTGAGTGGAGTGACTCACTGCAAGTACAATTCACCCACACCCAATCATGACATTAAAATTCTCCCAGTCGTGATTCAATTGTAAGTTATAAGGAAAAACCGGGCAAAAAACTCATGATACTATTCCGACATGGTAAGTATTTGGTAATACATTTGGTTCATATTAAATATTAACATCACATACATATAAAATTAGAGTTTGATGTTATTAATGAGAGTAAACTGTAATTCAGTTACAGATATTTGATTCCTCCACCAGCACTGCCTTGGATAATTTGAGCAAATAGCGTACTTACCAAGAGTGTTTACAAGTACACTTGTAGCATACTTACTTGGCGGCTAGATAAGTACTTAGGCTCACCGCATGAATCGAGCTCGTAGGTTTGTTTATATTATATATATATATATATATATATATATATATATATATATATATATATATATATAGTAAACTCTTAAATATTGGAGAAATCTGCAAGAGAAACTCTAATGTGTATCAATTGTTTCGCCGAACGTTTTCGCCAAAGAGAATTAATTTGGCTTCTTCAGGGCTGAAAGAGAATAAATTATAATTAGCTACCATATATCATCTAATAAAAAACATTTACCATACCGTAAATTTTAGAAATGTCGAGTTTGGATGTTAAAAAACTTAGCTAGTAACAACATAGTGGTGTTTTTTTGTTACTATGTACAAAACAGTTTTTTTTTGTTAACGTTGGAAATGTATGGTAGCTTTGAACTTAAAACGCAAAGGTTTACCCAATTAGATAATATATGATAGCTAATTATAATTTATTC
Organism: Diabrotica balteata; assembly: GCA_918026665.1. NCBI lineage: Eukaryota > Metazoa > Arthropoda > Insecta > Coleoptera > Chrysomelidae > Diabrotica > Diabrotica balteata. Next base: position 30,582,401 of record OU898284.1, read on the forward strand.
TCTTTCAGCCCTGAAGAAGCCAAATTAATTCTCGTTGGAGAAAACGTTCGGCGAAACAATTGATACACATTAGAGTTTTTCTTGCAGATTTCCCCAATATTTAAGAGTTTACTATTTAACTTATCTGCAAAGATTAAATTTCTTCTCTTTTCTATATATATATATATATATATATATATATATATATATATATATATATATATATGAATGGTATTAAGGTATAACAAGCTCTCTGAGTATAATGCATGTGCAATCAAGAATTGAGGACGGTGAGTAAAACTAATTACGCAAACACTAACGTTAGTCGTCATCATTAGGTTACGTTAAGTTAAGCTTCATTTAAGAACATTTTACTCGAAACTTAGTTTCTAAATTATAGTGGGGGTGTGGTCAATTAGAGTTACAATATTCAAGAATGCAAATCGGATGGGAAATTGCGTTTTACATTTATTACATCAATAACTATACTTTAACTACCGTACTTTTTAAGAATAAACTACAATTATAATGTAAAATATTTTGTATTTAGAGGCTTCATTTACAACTTTAAGAACCAATGGAAATGGTTCTTATAAATCATAAATAATATAAATAACAAATTATTATTTTTTGTTAATTTAAAATAGAAGAAAATCTTCTTCTCTTAATATACCTTCTACGTTACTAAAGGTTGTCGATAATTGCAGCAAATTTCTCCTATTCTGAACTATTCTTATTAATAAATATATATCAATACCTATCCAGTCTTGCACATTCTTCAGCTACGAGCATTTTCTTCTTCCTGGAGCTGTTTTGTCATTTTTCCTTTCGTTATGAGTCGTAAGAAATTGTATTTTTCTTCTTTGTAAATATTTCCTACGGAACTCGTTGTTCTGTTTTTTACAATTTTTGGGAGTTCTTTTTAAGTCCCCATTCTTTTCAGCATCTCATTGTTGGTCACGTGCTATGCCTAAGAAATCTTCAGCATCCTTCGAAAAACTCATATCTCAAAGGCTTTTATTCGCTTCATACTTGTAATTCCAAAAGTCCATGTTTCCACTCCACATAAGCAGAATAAACGAATGCCTTTGGTAGCAAATAGCCAAGGATAAGTTACAGTTTATTAGAAATTTCTTCATCCTTTGAAAAGCTCCCCTAGCATACTCTCTATAAGATCGTATTTCGACCTCGTGGTCAAAAAGCGTAATTTTTATTAGTTTAATTTAATTTGCCCCTCATATAATGACAATTTATAGGTTAAAGAGAAGATGACAGGTTATTTGACGCCTCTAATAAGCAAAATTTGTGTGGTATACTAGGGCGGTCCGATTGCGGCGAGTGCCTTTTTTTAAGTTTGAAGACAACAAGAAGTCACACAGGGCCAAATCTAGAGAATATTGTGGATGCGGCGACAGTTTTTAGCTAAATTTGACCAATTTCGACGGAAAAGCAATTCTTTCATCGCTAAATGGAGTCGTTTTCCTACAATTCGACGTTAAATCGGCCCAAGAATTCGGCGTAGTAGAGCACTGTGACCGTTTTGCCATTCTACAGGTAGTCGACGTAGATCACCCCTTGTGAATCCCAGAAAATAGAAGTCATCCTCTTTCCGGCCGATAGGATAGTCTTCGCCTCATTCGGAGCACGTGCTGCTACTGTTTCGATTGTTTCTTGGTCTCTGGTCTACACCAATCGATTCTTGTTTCATAAATGGTTACGTAGAAAATGGATTACAGTGTAATCGCGTAATAGCGTCAAAGACTGTTCTGAAGTGGTCTGACGGTTAAGCATGTTGTCCGGAGTGAGCAAACGCGGTAATCATCGCGCCGACAGATGCCTGCTGTCGGCGGTCTACGGATATGAGATCGCGGATGTTTGTCATGTTATCCATCGTGGTAGCAGATTTTGGGGCACCTGGGCGTGGGGCTCATCAAAAACCGACGTGCGACCACGTTGATACTCGTTAAACCATTTTTTGAGATTTGCCATCGAAGGAGAAGAGTCACCCTACACAGCATCCAAGCACTCTTTGATTTCGCTGTGTGATTTTCCTTGATAAAACAAGAATCGAATCAACAACCGATATTGATCTTTTTCCATTTTTCTAAAATCCGCGGACAATCGTTTTCACAAGCAGTCGAAACAAAACTACGAGACCGATTCATGCGGTGAGGCTAAGTACTTATCTGGCCGCCAAGTAAGTATGCTACAAGTGTACTTGTAACACTCTTGGTAAGTACTCTATTTGCTCAAATTATCCAAGGCAGTGCTGGTGGAGTAATCAAATAACTGTAACTTAATTACAGTTTACTCTCATTAATAACATCAAACTCTAATTTTATATGTATGTGATATTAATATTTAATATAAACCAAATGTACTACCAAATACTTACCATGTCGGAATAGTATCATGAGTTTTTTGCCTAGTATTTCCTTATAACTTACAATTGAATGTCATGATTGGGTGTGGGTGAATTGTACTTACAGTGAGTCACTCCACTCAACAGCAGGTTTAGAGGTTTCCAAATGGATAAAGGTAAGTTTGATTAGGCAGGTAGTTCCTCATAGTCGACTGAGGTCTCCAGCTATTTGGTGTGACGGAGGAATTTCTAGCGTGACTTTAGTCAAGCGGGTTGTTCAGCATGATCATGCAGGGAATGAAAGTAGTCTTTAACTTGCTTGTCTTTCTCTGCCTTTATGAATACAGCACTTCTGGTCTTAGGTGAAGCTATTTCTTCAATGAAGTAGATTTTAAGAAATGGTGTAGGTCTAAGGCTCCCAGTAATTAATCAATCCGTGTTATTTAGAGCAGTGTCCACCTACGAGCTTACTAGGTGTGTGTTGAGAGCCTTCAGACTAGAACTGCGTTCTTGGGTGCTGAAAAATTTAATGCAAGCACTTATAGGTACAAACGACATGTGCGTGAGCAACCCAAGTTGTACCTGTCAGTTTTCTCAAGAAAATTGTTAAGTGACTTCCATACTTGTGTTATGACAGGGTTCTGCCTACGCATTTTGGAGTTGGGTAGTGCTCAATTGTCAATACTGAGCAGGTAGATAAAATCAAATCGGAAGAAGATTTTGTATCACAGAGTAAAAAATCAAGAGAAGACAAAAAATATTTTATTTGCGAAACATCCCACAAAAAATTGAGTGTGACGGCATGGATCATTAATGTACTTCCCCATCTTTTTCCTTCAAGCTTCTGCGTCACAAAATGATTCTTCCTCCGAACTTTTCTCCTGTTCAGTAAATTGTAAACCAGTGTAGAACTTTCTAGAAATTACCTTTTCAAAATATTGGGTCAAGTGGAGAAGATCTTGTAACTTTTGACAGAAAGTGGGCCATTGTACAAAGCTTCGGGATGACTGTGGCTAACTTCTGGAGTTGTGATATTATGAGCTTTCCTTAAATTTCTTTTCTGCTTTCGTTTAAATTTGCTTTTAAACAGCGACCTTGTAAATAGGTATTCTTTAGAAAGATAATTTTAAGGTCTTGTAGGCATTGGACATTTCTTGGGATACTTGTTTAAGAAATTCTTAGTCAACCACATCGGAACACACATCGTCAGCCCCCTTTTTTGCTACCGATTCTTCGTAATTATAGAAAATAGAGGTAGAATTTGCCAATAAATGTACTCTAAAGCTTATAAAATTAGGTTGCCGTTTAAGTAGACATCGTAAGAGGTCACATTAGGTGTTGGTAAATTCTTTTGAAGGTCTATGGTTACTTATTCGGTAAAATTTTCGAAATTTTCTTTTCACAGATTAAAATTTTTCAATTCTCGCAAAAAAGTGGTTTCTCGTTGTTTTTTCTTGTCATTTCTCCAAGACATGGGTTTTATATTCATTATTGAACTAAATTCAAATTTAATTTAAATTTCTAAAATTTCTGATTGTCCTTATGACACAAAATTAAAAAAAAAAATAAAATTATATTCTATTTTTAGAACTAAAAATATTTCTTATTTATTTTATCACATTTTATCTTCTTGCTTCACCTAAAGCTTATTGTTTTATTACTAGTAAATGACTGATTATATTATAATTCCACCAAACATGCAAGGACTCGTTGTGGGGAAGGTATTTAGGGAAAAATGCGTGACAAATTTAATTTACACAAAAAACTAATCATAAGCCATTCACATCGATCAGATCGAAACTGGTTGACGTACATGCAAACATTCTGTTGACATAAGCGTGGTAAAAATATTAAAAGAGGGTGTTGGCTTACCTTCACGTGAAAATGTGACCATTAATTATGAAGTTAATGAGAATATTATGTGTCGTAGCAATAAATGGAACCTAGAAAAAATAAAGAGATACTCTATTGACGTCTTTATATATATATATATATATATATATATATATATATATATATATATATATATATATATGAGAGAGAGAGAGAGAGAGGGAGAAAAGAAGTACAACCGTTAATCCAATATAAATTAAGGATCACTCGAAGAGTGGTGGGTTTTTCGGTCAAAATGCGCAGAGAAAAAAGATAAAGAAAATGGCTACTTCATCTATTTATTAAAGACGTTTTGCTTTCTAATCAGATCATCTTAAAAGAACAATATTAAAAACCAAACATCCATAGAAAAGTAATTATAAGTGTGTTACCTCAAAAAGACATGTAGCAGTCAATGATATTAAATATGTAAAGAAGCTTAGGACATTGGACATTAAATGATTATGTTGTATAAACAATTAACTGAAACTAAATAACGTTTACAAATTAACTCAAACGCACAGCAAAAGACCATGTGGTAATTGTAATGTACATGTATATAAAAAGTTTGTAAAAAAGCTTTATGTTAGAAACACTAATTTGCAGATAACTAACAAGATTATAAGATCACACTTCCAACAGTATATTATTAGTTAAATTTAATTTTAACTTTAGGTAATATTATTGAACTGATTAAGATTGAAATATAGTAATATTAAAGAGTATAATGAGGTTACCAATTGAATTGACCTCATTTGTTTGTTCATTGTTTTTCGCAACCAATCACTGAGGGAAAAATGGTAATCTTAAGCACCTTTTTCTTTCATTTTTTGGTTTGTACTGACAAGGTTGTCACCCAATTTACCATATTTTTTAAATTTATCGTTTTATTGCACTAGCGGTTGGCAACTCGCCTTGTTGTTCTGTCATATTTTGACCTCAAGGCCACTGTCTTTTCACGTGATGGCTGGGTTTCTCACTTGTTGCTCCCATTTTGCCAGTAGCAGCTAGGAATGTCAAAATTGGTAACCTTTTTATTATCGATGTAAATATTTTATATGTTGTACTCGGTAACGTTATTTCTCTATAATTTTCATAAACTTTGTTTCTTCTTTCCATATATTTTTCAATAGTACCAGTATTTTTTCTCTCAGTTCCCTTCCTCTGTATTTTATTAGTTCCATATTAATTCCATATTTACCAGGGGCTTCTCCATTTTTGCTTCTCTGTATTACTTCATCCAATTCCTCTAATATTATATATATATATATATATATATATATAAACCAAACTTGAGACTCTTTGGGTAAAAACAGCTAAAAGGATAGGCTAAGTGTACTCCTTAGTCCTTTATTAATCCAATATTTCATCGATAGTTATCGATATCATCAGGGATAAGCTACAATTAGTTTACATTCAAAATTGACAATCTGTTATAAATAAGTTAATGTTACTTACGATTTTGATAATAGTGCCGTAAAAGCTGGTCAAAGTTATAATTTTTTTTTATGAAAAAATTGTATAAGTTTTTTTCACAAAAAGAAAAACTAATTATTATTTAACTGGGAATAAGCCACAATTAAAGATAAAAATACGTTTATTGACGTTTCAATTTCCACTTCGGAAATCGTTCTCAAAATACAAACAGTAAGGTGGAAATTGAAACGTCAATAAACGTATTTTTATCTTTAATTGTGGCTTATTCCCAGTTAAATAGTAATTACTTTACAATGCCACAAGAAAATAGCTTCAGAACAATAAAAAGAAAAACAGAAAAAACATGTAATGTAAATTCACTAAGACTGGTACAAAGACAATGCACAATTTTAACTATTATGTGTAGGACCGAATGTCCTCTCTCTAGAGTTTTGCATCTTATATTTTCTTATTAACCTGTACAGAGTGTCATGTAAAGTGAAACAACATGGTTAATTGTAGGTTTGAAGACACTAACCTCTAAAATCTTCTTCTCTCTTAGATTGTCAAAGTAGAGGGGAGATTTTAGTGGCCCTTGCCTTATTGGTTATTAGAGATTGGTTATTAGAATTGGAGATATTTTAAAAAATTATTTTGAAATTGTTAACGTGATTGAAGATTAATAAAATAATTTTGTGTTTAAATTTTTGATATGAAATGTTAATTATTACAATTGATAAAGTGCTGTATGATTTTTTACTTTCAGAGTCTATTGTTAAACTATGTGATAAAATGTTGTTAAATTTATTCTAAAATGGAAACTATTGAATTATTGAATTTCATATGTTGTTTGTCTACTGCTAGAAGAAAGGAGTAGATTTCACTGAGGTGGTTGATTGTTTTTTTATTTATGTTATTTTCTGTTTGTGCTATACAAGCCATTTCTAGGAAAAGACGTTTCTTGTAATTGGTTTCCCTTTCTAGAACCTCGACTGACTTAAAGTCCATCTGATGTCCTTCATTTACTACATGAAGCGCTAATGAGCAACGGTCATGATTCAGTCTGTAGTCGCTTTTGTGTGAAATTATGCGATTTTTTAGATGCCTTTCTGTGTGGCCTATGTATTTTTTATTGAAGATTTTGCATGGAATGCTGTAGACTACATGTGGCATCTGCTCTCTGTAGTTTTATTGGCAATTTTGAAATTATAAAAAGAATTAAGTACCCTTGCTAGTCTGGGTGTGAGCTCTTTGATATAAGGTAGAGAAATCATTGTGTATTTTGTACTTGGTTCATTGGTTGTAATATGTTTAATATTTTCTCCTTTTTCTCGGTTGTTAGTGTCAACGACGAAATATTGGATTAATAAAGGACTAAAGAGTACACTTAGCCTATCCTTTCAGCTGTTTTTACCCAAAGAGTCTTAAGTTTGGTTTATTTTCTAACTTAATCAGCTGTGATTAACACAATATATATATATATATATATATATATATATATATATATATATATATATATATATATATATATATATATATATATATATATATATATATATATATATAAGCGAGGTTCCTACAGCCTCTGCCGCTTCTCGCATTTCGACCGTCATCGTTCTCTGTCCATTCATTCGTCTTCTTTGATGGCTCTATCTCTCATTAGGTGTCATACATTTTCTTACCAGGCAACTGATGGTCTTTCCCTTCTTCTTCTTTGTTGTGGTATGTAATTTAAATCTTTCTTTGGCCATCTATCTTCATTCATTCGCTTCACGTGACCATACCACACTAGTTGTCTCGTTTCAATTCTGTCTACACTGGAATATACAGTATTTGTCCTCTTTCTATCGTACACCGTTTTCTTCTCATTATGAATTTCTTCTCCTGTTGTTTCCTCCGTCAAGAGCTCTCTGTAGTAATCCTTTCTTATTTGCTTGTATTCTTGATCCTCTATTATCACTGTTACCGCTCTATTTTTTATTCTGTTTGTTTTACCTTTTTATTTTTTATTTTGTTCTTCAATATTTTTGTAAAAATTTTTTGTATTTCTGTTGTTTCCTGCTCTATTTGCTGCATTTTTTTGTCTACCCATCTTCTTTTATTTTGCTTTATCACTTTTTTGATATTCCTTCTTAATTTTTTATATTCTTCTGTGGCTTCCCCATTATTATATATGTATATAATGGATAAAAATATATTTATTTGATATTTTTTAGAGACATAATTTTACTTTTATCCAATTTTACCTCCCATTTAATTTTAAAGCCAAGGCTTTATTTATAATAAAAAATGTACGAAACCTCAGCCGAATAGGGGATATTTGAACCGTAAGCCCCATCCAAAAATTATTTTTTATGTGTAAAGGTTAATTACCAAGTTCCCTAGGGAGATAATTCACAAGGATCAACAAGGAAGTCAGACAAAAAGGCATAGGCGTGTTTAAATTGGTAAGTATTTTTGTAGATGCATTTTAGATACTAATGTAAATTTTCGTAATAGACATTTTGTACAAAAAATGACAAATTTCATATCATGTAAATAGTTTTCAACAGTCGGAGTATAACAAATAATAAATGTGATTGTTTGGACATATTTGAATAACAAATAGTGTGTAAAAAAACTGGAAAGAAAAGACAATGCCATAAGAGTGTTTATGAAAAAAAAAATGCTATAAAAAATACAGAAAATTAAATAAAAAAAACCAAGCCATTATAGAAATGCATCATTCGTATTATGACTCAATTCCTGAATTAAATTATCAATGTCTAGCTAAACAGATGAAATTGCTATAGTATTTACATTTAAGATGGAACTGGAAGAAGTGTTCAGACAATTGAACAAAAGCATATTTATATGAAACTAATTTAACCGCAAAACGACTATAATATTTTCTTGACTGTTTTGCACCCTGTCGAAACTCAGATAAAATCTGGGCAATACGGATATGCCCAAATTGTTTTGGACGACTTTCTGTTTTTTTGGTATTCGTAACTTTTCTAAATTTCGCTACAATATCGCAAGAAACTAATTTGTAAAAGAGAATGAGAATCAAAAACGACATTATCCCTCTATAAATAGCATAAAGAAAGAGAGAGAGAGAGAGAGAGAGAGAGAGAGAGAGAGAGAGAGAGAGAGAGAGAGAGAATAAAAGTTGGCAATGTCCTCTTTGATCAATGAGAATCCTCGCAGCAGCCATGTATTATACCCATTGGGAATCGGCTGGAGTCATTATCGTTATCATATTTTAAAATATCAACTCCTGTTGAAAACAACAAAGCAATCCGTCCACATGGCGGCAAAATATGCGGAAAAAAATGAGGTATGTTCTTTAAATTTAAGTTGTAGTCTTTGCTTGAAAGATTAGGTTTAAGTGCAGATCCGGATTCAGATTTTATTCGTATAATTTTTTTGATTTATTTTATTATTAAAACTATTTTACATGTTATAAAAACCTAATAAAAAAGCCAATGATTGGTTCAAGCTACTGTTAATTTTATAACATCAGTATTACAAATATTTTTTTTTATAAATGATATCTTTTCAGGTACTCTTCATCATAGTTACCACAACTCCCTACTTGTGGTCACAAAACGCCTATCAATGTTCTTCTCTCACAATGAGAGATATCAAGTGCTTTCATGATGCGTTTTATGCAGCTAAGGATAAGGGTAGACAAGATTCATTTATTCTATAAGTTTGTACAGTTTAACTAGCTAAACATCGCCGTCCAAAAAACTGTAGACATGAAGTAAAAACAACGTCTGTGAAATGCTTTGTGGAGGATGAATTTGGAAGAGATCTTCCGCCGTTTTTGACAGGCTTGAAGACGAGAGGGAAAATGAACAAGATAAAGGCGAAGAAGAACAATACCTACAAATTTTACCCTCAGAAGTAAAGCATGCCATACAGAATGCAAAACAAGGAAAAGCACCGGGTCCTGATCAAGTTTTAGTTGAACTGTTAAAAGCCTTAGATGACGGTAATATAAAGAGACTCACCCGAATTCTCAACCACATATATGTAGAGGGCAACATCCCGGAGGAATAGCTTAAATCGATATTTTTACCTCTACCAAAAAACAACAATCCCAAATCATGTAATGACTATAGATTAATAAGCCTGATGTGTCACCCTTTAAAGATTCTCTTGAAAATTGTTCAAAACCGAATTTATAAGAAATGGAGTGAGGAGCATATAGATCAAACGTTTGCCTTCAGAAGAGGCATGGGTACAAGATAGGTATTATTTGGGTTGACGGTACTCTTGCAGAAATGTCGGGAATATAACAAGAGTGCATTTGTATGCTTCATAGACTTTAGGAAGTTAATAGAAGAACTAAAAATCATCAATTTAGACAAAAAAGACATTGAGTTTATTAAGGCTTTATACTGGAACCAGGAAGCAGTAGTAAAGGTGAACGATATAGAAACAAATAATATACCGATTGCGAGAGGGGTCAGCAAGGATGCGATCTCCGACGATTTTCAAAGTGTACTCACAGGTTTTATTCAGAAAAGTCTTACGGGAGAAAAAAGAGGGAATAATAATTGGTGGAGAAATCGTAAACACCACGAGATTTGCAGATGACACATTAATTATGCCTGAGAGTATAGAAGAACTACAAAGTTTACTAGACGCAATAAATAGTGAATGCGTTCAAATGAGACTTGACATCAACACATATAAGACCAAATTTATGATAGTATCAAGGAGTCCAATACATAATGAACAACTAACCCTTGGTGGACATCAAATAGAGAGAGTGACAAAATATAAATATCTGGGAGCTTACATCAACACAGAATTAGATCCAGACCAAGACATCAGAGTACGAATAGAAATGGCAAGGGCAGCGTTCTTAAAGTTCAAGCAATTGTTCTGTGACAAAAATCTGAATACTGCGCTGAGACTGAGGTTTGTTGAATGTTACGTCTGGTCCCAACTACTGTACGGGGTACGAACATGGACGTTGAAAGCGCAAGTTAAGAAGCTTGAAGCCTTTGAACTTTAGTTATACCGGAGAATGTTGAGAATTCCATGGTCTGCCAGGGTCACCAATGAGGAAGTGCTGAGAAGGATTGGTCGGGACAAAAAATTGTTGAGAACAATAAAAGTACGCAAGACTGCATACCTTGGACACATACTGAGAAATGATAAATATAGTCTTCTGCAGGTCATCATGCAGGGGAGAGTCGATGGTAAAAAGGGAATAGGTAGAAAGAGGAAGTCATGGCTGCAAAATATTGATACTGGACAAACATGACTGTAGATGAATTATTCTACGTTGCAAAAGACAGAGAAACTTTTAGAAATGTGGTCGCTAACGTCCGTTAATGGGGACGGGATAGGAAGAGGAAGTTTCAGATCTAGAACAATTTTTGCTCTGATTAGTCTATGAACGCTGCTTGTTTGAAATATATTTATTACACTGACATATTTTATTGTAACAATCTTGTTGGTTAAAATAAAGTAAATTTCGTTTTTAGTAAACCTTTTTGGTGTTACTTAAGTCCCTTTTCTGTTTTATTTTTTCTTAAAGAATGTATTTGCAATTAGTAGTGTGCAAACTGAACCAATCTTTCTCCCATCTCATTTCTATCGGCGACTCCATACTTTCCCTTGACTTGTTTTTTGTCGTTTCTCTTTCCCACTTTTGCATTAAAGTCATCAATTAAATACTTCAACTGACTTTTATTGTTATTTAATGCTTCATTTATGTTACTGTAGTGTTCCTTTATTTCTTCGTCAATGTAAGTCATTGTTGGAGCGTATATTTATATATATTGTATCTCTTTGATAGTTGTAAGGTTAAGCTAGCTACTCTATCTGAGATACTAGTTATTTCTATGGTTTTTCGATTCCATTTCTTGTTGATTAAGAATCCAATACCACCTGTTCTGTCCGTTGATGTGCCTCGGTAGTAAATTGTGTTTCCTCATGCTAATTTCAACAGCTCTTCATTTTTCTGTCTTACTTCGCTGATTCCTATGATGTCCCAAGTTTATCTTCTTTATTATCCCGATTATTTCTGTTTCTTTTTCCAGTTCTACAATTATTTAACAATTACCATTGAACTATATTTGTTTCGATATTACCTAAAATAAAGGCATATCATTGGTTTGCCTTTTACTCAAAAGCCAAAATGATGGAGATTGTTAACTTTGATCTAGGACCCTAACTTAAGTATGTAAACACAAAAATAAAAATAGGATATAATTATTTTCTTAAATTTTCTAATAGCTTTGGAAGATAAAATTATTATTTCTAATAGGAAATGTACGATGTGTAGAAAAACAATTCCGACAACTTTTAGTGACCACAAAAACAAACAACTTCGTAATTCGAGAGCTTTTAGGAGCAAACAACATAACAAAATGAACCTAAATGGGCATAATTAGAATTTCTACCACTGTTATAAATTTTGATTCAAATTATATTATGGCTACCTTCATCCGAAGTTGAAATATGTTTCGAATCCGTTCTGACCTTCCCCTCTAGTTCTGATACGTTTTATAATTGGGTTAGGGGTTAGAATTGCCCTGATATTCGGAATTTATGTGGTCCACCGTTGCGGAGCCAGATTATTATCTTCCATTCTGTCTTCTATTGAAGCTTTTTCAGCGAATTTATATTATGTTCTGATGAAAATTAAATTTGAGTTATATCGGTAACGATAAGACAGGAGATATAGGGGCTCATTAGCTCGGAGAGAATAGAAACAGGAATTTCACACATCAACCTTTATAATTTATTAAAGGATGGACTAATGAGGGTGAGCGAAAAAGTTTTTTCGTAGAGACACATATGCCAAAACTGGGTCAAACTAACTAAACAAAATAAGTTATATATATATATATATATATATATATATATATTTATTTATATAGGTATATAAATATATATATATATATATATATATATATATATATATATATATATTAAGATAATATTAAATATCAGAGAAAGGAAGGTAATCAAAATGTTTGGAAACTTAGAATGAACTTAAATGGCGATTAAAGAAGTTATGAGTTATATACTAGAGAATATTATAAAAAGTATTTATATGAGGGCATCCTCAAAAATTAGCATAGTACTTTATTTAAAAGTTCTTATTTTGCAATGTATTTGGTTATTTTGATAGTTTATGATGTTATAAATAGATTAAGATGAGTAAAATTTGTTATATTTGGACATTTTGTGAATGAAAGTGATATGGGACAGTGAATCCAGGTGAATTTGAACAGAAAGTGGACTTTTGAAATAATAATTATGGATTAAAATAATGTTATTTACTAATTTAACATGTTTAATTTACATACAAGTTGTCATTCTGATTTGAAAAGCCTAAATTTCGTTAAAAATTCGAAATAGAAAAGAAAAGAAAGTTCTAGAAGTTTAAAAATAAAACGTCAAAGTCTAATATATCAAAATAGAAAGAATCTAACTTCTTTTCGTTCGAGAATTTTCGCAAGCATTGAAATATCTATAGGAAATACGCTGTCACTTTGAGCGTAGAGGAGATTCATTTTTGAGAAGTCAAACTGTCACAATTAATTTTTGGAAAAAATCAAGTTTTTGTTAAATTTTCATAGAAAAGAAATAAAAAAAAACAATAATATATAAATTATTAATAGTAAAAGTCAATCACAATAAAGAAGAAATAATATTTTACAGTAACTCAAGTATAAATTTTAATAAGATAAAAAATAATTTGAACTGGTGTAAGTTGATAATTGAAACGTGGTCTATTTTGGAAAGCAATTTCATAAAAATAGGGATAACCAGAGGCTGATAACTGAGACATTGAGTGGCGATTAAAAACTTTATTTTGGAAAACACTTTCATTTAGCCATTCAGTGACAGAAAGGTACCAAATTTTGTTAGTATTATTTAATTATTGTAATAAGAACTTCAGTTTAAAGATATATTTAAATATTGTATGAATATTATTTTAAAATACTCATTTCTCATAATACAATCAAACATACATATATATATATATATATATATATATATATATATATATATATATATACATACAGGGTGGGTCACGACTAACGGGACGGAAGATTCCAGCGAAACGGTAAAAGATTTTAAAAAAATTTCAAATGTATAGTATGTAGGTTGATAAAGGTAATATTTTAAAATGATTCTAAAATATACAGGGTGTCACAATAAAGCGCGTCGTTTCAAAGTTAGATTTTTTCTTATGAAACACCCTGTATGTTATTAGATTTTCTAATTGTCTGCAAAAAATAAGGTATACTTTTATAAGACTTCCTATACCTATGTACAGAGTGTTCTGAGTTATGTCGAATTTTCTTAAAATGTAAAACCTTAGACGAAGACTCATTCTTAATTTATTTAAGCAATCTAATAAAATTACTCATAGATCTAAATAGCTGTATATTGGTCGAATGTATTTCATGATTAATTATTAAAAATTTATTTACAGGGTGTTCAACATTTGTAGTTTCATTATTGGATTATTCAATGTGTAATATAAGGCTTATTTTAAATGGAACACTCTGTATATGAATGAATTATTAAATTTAACAAAAATTTCTCTTTCGAGTGATATATGGATGTCCTATCACTAAGACTGATAGTTTTGCCGTAAATTAAAATTTTGTTAAAAGGAAATCGATTTTAAATATTTATAATTGTTACTTTCGATTTTTAAACACATCATATTGACATATTGTTATAAACGAAACCAGTGTAGTTGTAAATACATTTTTTGCAAATAAACTTAAAATTTTTATTTCTTTGGATTTGTGTTCGTTGGAAATAGGATAATTATTACTAAATTATGATGAAAAGAAAAGTATTATTATAAATATTAAAATATGTTTAATATTTAAATAAAAATAAAACTGTAAAATATATGTATTTAGTTGAATTTATATTATAATAATAATAATAATACCAAGTCACCTAGGTCTCGATAACACGGAAAGAGTCCCACCAGAGCTCAATCCTTTTGATACCGTAGGTATCTGGGATGAGTGAATTTTCCCCTTAGAGGGAGTGTGAGCCGTATGGCTAAATCTGGATAATAATAATATAATAATAAAGATTGTTAAAGATCCTCAAGTCCAAAATGACAAATGTCGATATGGATGCCAAGCCCAAGAAACCATCCAACATCTTACCGGTGGCTGCCAGGCATTTGTCGGTACCGATTATAAAGAACGCCATGACTCAGTAGGAAAGATTATCCACCAAGAATTAGCTGACAAACTGGGACTTCTCCAAACCGACCATCTTCCTTATTATCAATATGTCCCTGACAGAATGCTTGAAAATGACAACTACAAGCTATACTGGGACCGCACTGTGCTCACAGACCAACCAGTGGCCCATAATAGACCAGATCTCATACTAGTGAATAAAATTACAAGGCAAACAACACTTATTGATGTGGCGATACCTAACACTAACAATTTGCGTGTTAAATACAACGAAAAGATCGCCAAGTATAGAGATCTGGAAATACAAATCAAGAGACAATGGAGAATGGAAAGTACCCAGACAGTACCTATTGTTCTATCTACTACTGGTGTTATTCCCAAAAACCTCCTAGCGAACATAAAACAAGCTGGGTCTAAATGAACATCTTTATAAGGCCATGCAGAAAGCTGTACTCCTCGCGACGTCCAGATGTGTACGAAAATTTTTGGGAGATACTCCAGCATACCAAGTCACCTAGGGCTCGATAACACGGAAAGAGTCCCACCAGAGCTCAATCCTTTTGATACCGTAGGTATCTGGGATGAGTGAATTTTCCCCTTAGAGGGAGTGTGAGCCGTATGGCTAAATCTGGAGATCAATATTGTTTGTACAGGTACAATTAGAAATGATGGTCCAAGTATTTTTAAAATGTTGTAAAATCCTTTGAATTGACAATTCGCGCACTATTGCCTGAATAAAACATTTTTATTATTGCTACTTTCCCCTCAACTGAATACATTTTTAATCAACTTTATAACATCAATATGACCAAACGCAACTTGTTATACACATTCTTGCACAGCGTGTTTAAGACTTAAGATTACAGCGTGTAAACTTTAAGGGGTGGTCTCAAAAATGTATTATATTCTTGCAAAATTTTGGAATACGTTTAATTCGTAGAACAATTTTAACATTTGTTTTCGATACATATTTCAGTCCTCTACAAATAGTTTTTCTTGACTTTTGGTGTAAAATAATTAGCAGAAGCAGAAATTCAACAATTTAGAATTTTCCACTGGGTTTCCTATGGCCCATTTGACGATTCACCACCCTGTATATACAGAGTGGATTAAAAGTCTGAAAACGCCTAATTATCTCTTAAATGGATGGTCCAAATTGTACAAGAACTAAGATACGCCTATTTTGTAATATAGAGATTTTAAATGTGATGCTTGCAATGTAGCGAGGCTTAAGGTTTTTCTGATATCATTAGTCACTTTGGTTTTCTATATAAAATACTCTGTAGATTGTACTATTATTGGAATCCCTACTTCAATACGAGTTCAACAATATCTAACACTTGGTATTTTGTCTGGTCGTGAAGGTCTTAAATAAATAAAACTTCTTAGTGCCAAAGAGTTTTGAAGTAATTCAGTAAATTTAGAGTTCTGTGATTTTGACAATAATTTTTAAAACTAACAATAGCTTGACGTTTATTGAAAAGCTTTGTAAAATAAATTGTATTAATAACTAAGGCTGATAGTTATTTTAAGTGTTACAATAAAGAAAGTTTTTAAAAAAAGAGCGAATTATAAAGTACCTAACTTGTTCAATAATACTCTTCCAAACATTTTTCTATCCATAAGACGACGATTCAAAAAAGAGTAAAGCGCTTTGAGGAAACTGAACGAATAAAAGATTGCATTCGAACAGATAGATCATGAACTGTTATACATTACAATAAAACTTTAGATGTTGTTCGAAGCTATTTTCTTGTGACATTTTAAAGTAATTATTATTTAAATTGGAATAAGCAACAATTAAAGGTTAAAGTAAATTTATTGACGTTTCAATTTCCATTTCGGAAATCGTTCTCAAAATACAAACATTAGTTTTGAGAAATGTTTGTATTTTGAGAACGATTTTCGAAGTGTTAATTGAATAAATTTACTTTAACCTTTAATTGTGGCTTATTCCCATTTAAATTAATAAAAACTTTAGATTTAATGCAGAGTTTCGACAAAAATCCACATACATCCGTACGCAAAACTGCACAAATACATGGTTTAGGTCATTCTTCAGACTTACGTGTTTTACATAAGAATTAATTTAAACCCTACAAAATCCAGTTGTTGCAAGAATTAAATGAAGTTGACTACGACTGAAGACTATATTTTAGTGGTGTAATAATAATGACGAGAACTTGGGTAAAACTGTTTTTCTGACGAAGCAATATTTACACTCTGTGGCAATGTAAATCGGGGAAATTTAAAG